>MKEJ01000870.1:0-12200 GCA_001753735.1 Embelia ribes
TTATTTTGTTCTATTTAGCCTACTCCAATCTATTGAGATTTTCAATACTTTGATGATGATGATGACAATATGTATATTTTTTAAAAATTCTAATATAAAAGATATTATTTAAGGGGTATTTTGGTAATTTTTTGAGTTATTTATGACAAATAATCCTACTTTCACTTTGCCCCAAAAAATTTAGGGGTAAAGTGAAGTGGATATAAAATCACATGGGGTAAAATGTAATTTCAAAAACCTAAGGGGATTTTCTGAAATTGTCAAAAACCTCATGTGGGCAAAGTGTAATATACCCTAGCATTTTCCATGGTATCTTAGGTTGGTATAAATGAAAAGGAAAAAAGACCCATAAAACCCGGGGACTTATTGGCACTATTTAACCTTTTGGTTTTTTCAAACCTAACCTAATCATAAATGGCAGCATCTTCATGCATATTACTATTTAAGTAGGGAAGAGAGCATCTATTTTAGAATGGTAAGGGTGATTGATCACATTTCACTTGTAAAAATAAAATTTTGTGATAAAAATAAAGGAAATAATTTTGTAATTTAATTTATAAAATTGTATTTTTGTGGTTAAAAAATATGTCTTACTTTAATACTCTTATAAATAACGTTAGAGACTCTACATATCTTTCATATATGTATATATATATATATATATATGCACAATGGCATCACATATAACAATGTCACTGGTTATCAAACGAAAAAGAAAATAAAACACATAACAATATCATGCACGTCGTATTCATGTTACTCTCTCTTTCCTCCAGCAATATACCTAGTTATATATGGAGGTCAATATTCCTACATAAGCTACCACCAATTCCTTTTTATTTTTTTCATTTATATATACATATACATATACATATACATACATACATATGTATTTATATATATATATATATATATAATTTTTTTCCTGATTTTAAGAGTTCATGTTGTCTAAAATATAACCTGGCCGACGTTGAATTAGTCAGCGGGATTGTCGTTTCTATCAACAAAGGAATATAAAGGACACTGTTGCTATTTTTTTTTTCCTTATAATTTTATTTATATTTTCATTATAATATTATTTATTTATATTGACATGCACTTCATCCATTTACACGTCATGCAATTCTAATTGTTTCTGAAACACTTTCTCTATCCAGTCGTCACTAGGACTAATTATTTGTTGTGCCTACGCTCTCATGCATTGCTTTGCTTCTACGTTAAATATACTAATTGTAAATAGAAATAAAATTTCCTAATAAATAATATAAAAAGCTATTTTCCTAATAATTGGAAGTAGGAAAGTGGTTTCATGCATATACAACATCAATCACAATCTTTCGTACGTGGCATAGAGGAAAAAGAAGAGTTGACAATCCACTATGTTTTTTACCCCTACTTAACCTTTTGGGAATTAATTATCTTCATAAAAAATTTGAAGACCAAAATTCCTCTATAAATATCACCTTTCTAATTATGACAATTTGTAAGAACTCATTTTGGAGACTTTGTAGCAGGCAAAGTAATAATCAAGTTTTCTAATCACTTCCAACCCCGCTTTTTTTCCCACTAAGACCATTTCCAAGAGAAAATCTTTTTTCTCGAGTTATGTTTGATTCAAGGATGTTGATGTCACGTAAGTTACCACCGAGAGGGGGGCAAGGGATGACCTCTGTATTTTATATAAATTTGATATATAAAATTTAAAATTTTTTAAAATAGCCCATTAAACGGTTCTTCCTGTGGGAAACAAAAAGTTCTATATAGAATTTATAATAAAAAAACTCGGCTCCTTCTCATAAATCCTTGGCCTGCCAATTCTTACTAGAGGCCAAACTGATAAGGAAAAACTAGTCAATGTTCAATATGAAATTATAACTTCTTTTCCTTTTCGGGGCAGCTAATTGTGGTAGAGGGGATTATGGTCATACTAAAACATGAAAGTGCACCACTTAGGATTTTGATGAAACCTTTAAAGCACAATTGATGGGAAAAGGAAATAAATGAAAAGGGCCTCTACTAATACTTCCAGTATATACTATTCTATCTAACTAATACTAAAAAGTGTGAAAGCTGATTTAAGCCAAACGTAAGCGTGACGAAACAATTAGGAGGAGAAAATAGATAGGGTTAAAAATTTATATGGAACCCATCCCAATTAATTTTTTGAAAATTGCATTAGTTTTAAATTATAAATATAAAAACACTATTTTATGGTCTCCCATTTTGTGATTTCAAACTATTGCAATCGTCATTGAAGCATGTTCCAATTAAATTTTTGAAAATTGTATTAGTTTTAAATTATAAATATAAAAATACTATTTTATTATCTTCCATTTTTGTGATTTCAAACTGATGCAATTGTCAAAATATATTAAAGCATGTTCCAATTAAATTTTTAAAAATTACATTAATTTTAAATTATAAATATAAAAACACTACTTAATGGTCTTCCATTTTGTGGGATTTCAAACTAATGCAATCGTCAAAATATATTGAAGCATGTTCCAATTAATTTTTTTGGGAGCCCTTAGTGTTGCGAAATGGCATGCAAAGGAGAGATAGAGAGGCCACGTGTGATTTTCATGGCTCCTTGTGATGTATGATATTTTATGTGTTACGGCTGCGTAGATAATCCAAAGTTGAAGAAGTTGCTTCACATTTCTTCACCATGAAACTTTTTTAAATATGGCTACTGCTTAGATAATACACAGTTGGAAGTAATTGTTTCACATGTCTTTAAAGTCAATTCACATCTTAATAAATATCATGAACAAGGAAAAAGGAAAATTCCCTATCTCAATGAAATGTCTATTATTTTTCTTTTCTTGCCATTTATTATATATATATGTGGCACTAAAGATTACTACGAGTTTATGATCATTTGTGTACGTGAGTGCACGAGTAATCATCATGTCATATTAGGAGGCTGATAGATAAATATAAATATATATAGTACTAATTACTTTTATTATAAATAATTGTTACACATAATTACGGTCCAATTGGTCTGCGTGCCTTCTATGGGATTCGATGTTATCGATGTTGTTCCCGCTATTAATTTTATGTAATAATTTACTATTTTAGAATATAAATAATATATGAAACTAGAATAATAGTAATTAAACAGTACTAAATAATATGTTTTATGTACTATGCGTACCGTATTGGATATGCAAATGCCTTAATTGAAATCTGAATTTAATTCGGATTAAATTTGGAGACCTAAACATCTCACTCTAGAGTTCTTGATTGATGTTAATATTACTCCTAAACACTTGATTGTACCTCCAAAAAGGGAATTCTCTATGGATTTCACGGATTATAACTCGTCATTATGGATTTAATGGATTGTGGCTCATAATTATGAATAAAAACTCATCATTGCCATTGAGTTGCATGCAACTCATGGCCAAAATTTGGATTTCATATATAAGTAAAAAAATTCCTTTGGTATGAAAGTTTACAATTTTTTTTCCCAAACAGACACTGTTGCAATCTTTTGCTATATATATATATATATATATATATATTTAAATTAAACTAGCTAAGTATGTATTTTAGCTAGACCCGTCAAAGAAGGCAAAAAATCTGCATTATTTAGCTAAATAATTGTTTAAGAAGTTTCAAATTGTTAGCTTCTTAATTAAATATCGCCTGGCTGTAGTTGAACTAAGCCTAGAAACAAAACAAAACAAAATAATAATAATAATAAAAAAATAAAATAAAAATAAAAAAATTTTGTGCTATGGGGTTGACCTCAACACCTTAACGACTTAACCGAAGGAGAATGTTGAGTGTCACAATGTTAAAAAAATTACAATAATATATATATATATGAAGCAATCATAGTAGGTAATAGATGTCCACGTACGTTAGTTGGTGAATGAGTATAATGTATACCTACAATTTTTTCAAAGAGATTCTTGGTAGCTTGGTTGTTTCATTGAGCTGTTTTATTTTTTGAGTATAAAGTTGGTATAATATAAGTATTCTAATTGATCCCTAACTTCATGGCATGAAACTCAAGGAAAAAGCATATATATATATATATATGTGCCCCCAAATTATGGTATAAGATAATAAACAGACGTAAGCAATAATTTATGCGAGGATTTGGACTAATTCAAACAAAAAGGAATGTTGCCCTTGCAATAATAAAAAGGAACACACAAGTGATTGAAATAAAATTTGTTTTATTAGTTATTATGCAAGGAAGAGAATATATTAGACCAAGGAATAATGGAATAGTATTATAATTCAAACAATGAATAAGCACTAATATTATATACCATACTCGACGTGGTTATAATATACTGTACATAACTTTGTTAAGCTTCGGCTTTGTGGTCCAAAAAGTTGACTTATCCTCAATAATAAGAGTTACAAAAATACAATACGCTTGGCCATACTAATTTGATACAGCCTATCCTCTTCTTTGTCGGCTTAATAAATTGGTTATTAATTAGTACACGATATCACAGAAACTCATTTACTTCTATAAGAAAACAAATCAATCATCAAAAACCAAAAAGAAAATTACTACAAGTGAGGAAACATATTCGGGGTTGGCATCAGCTTATTGTTTTGTAAAAATAACTAGATTATAAAGGAAAGCCAATGTTAGTAAAACTATGAGGGGCATATAAAGCAACTGCTACATCTTAATTAGTTAATTTTTGCATGTTGTCCATCTATATGTTTTAGTAATGTATTTTTCTCAGACAAGTGCTTGCTATCCCTTCAGGCTTTCAAATTTCTTCTCAAAGTTTCAACATGTTTATCTCGTACTAATAAATGCATTTTTGTTTTAGATGAAAAAAATTATACTATTTTCTATCCTTTGTCACAGAGAAAAAACTTTTAGTACTTATGAGGATATGTAGAAACAATAGTTTTAAAGAATAAATATTTATCCCTCTCCGTCCTTTTAAGAAATTTTAGTGCCAATTAAGACATGATACACTAAAAAAAAATAAATAAAAAAAATCAGCTAATTTATTATTTTAAAAGAAAAAAGGGCTAATTTATTATTTTAAAAGAAAAAAGGAACTAGCTAATTCTTCAAGAATATGGGTTTGTTTGATTGCAACTTTTAAACAAATAAGCCAATACATTTATCATTAAAAAAAAACTAAATTCATACAGTTTTAAATTTTCAGCTTATTTAAGCCAAAATAGCAAATAAGCTAGGTTTATAAGCTGAGCAACTAAATACTGTCAAACTTAAACAAAAAAAACTACTTATAATCTGCAACCAAACAAGATGTATGGTGATACCACCAAGCCTATATTTGATTCCTATATACATCACTTGAACTATGTGTTTGGTTTCATTCCCATTTACACGGAATAATTAAGATTTTCACTTGATACGCATATCTCATTTGGAGAAGTCTCCTATTGCTCCTTACAAGGCAACTGTTGAAAATCTCAATTATCAGAAACCTTTCAATAATATGCTAACATTAAGTATTTAAGGCATTTGCAATGCATATCTTACTTTTTTATGTGGATGTTGGTAATAAAAATCAACTAATCTATCATAAATTACCACAAAAAGAGGATTTTTTTTTCATAAAGTATGATCTCATTTCACTAGTTCCCCTAGAAGTATCTTCAGTACAAACACACAAATTTGGGATGAACTTCTAATATGAATTAATCACGCATGATTATTTAGATCCCTAAAATTCAGTCAGAAACTTAATTAGAGTCTAGTGTGTGTGTGTGTGTATGTGTTTGTGTGTGTGTGTGTGAATGTTAACTCCTCCAACGAAAAAGGTTCTTTCCATTTAGAGAAGGGAAATCACAAAGATACCATCGATTATAGTTCGTATTTAGATCTAAACAGACAAGCAAAAAAACGAAGCCTGCTACATGATACAAAATAAGATATTGCATCGGGCCGTTGACAAGAATTTATAGATCATTAAATCAGCACGTCTTGTGTTTAAAATCGGTTGTTCAACGAGGAATATAATAAATAACTACGTAATGCCTAATATTAGCTCAAAGTGTAGTGATTAGCAATATTATGTGTGATCACAATGATTTGTTTTTGTGATTTCTCTAGTTCAATGTGGATCACCTAGTTTTGATCATAATGCGGTAGTAATTGTCCAAAGTGCACGTAAACTGGTCCAAACAGTAGACCAAGAAATAGGATTCATAGTGAAAAATTTGAAGCTTAATTAGAGCATTTGTGTTTTCTGATTCTTAATGTTTGTGAGATATATGAATTTTCTGAGTACTAAATATACTAGCATATTATGCTCAGTAGGAGTTTAAATTTTTTGTGCTGGATTCGATCAGTGTTTTTGCATTTTGTTGGGCCTATCCTTCGGATTGACAGCAATATATATTTTAATTGAAAAATTGATTGTGGTTGTTCTTTCATAAATTGTGTAATTTTTTTTTTTTTTATGATACACACATTTCCACCTTTCAAAAAGAAACTAGTTTTTTTTGCATGTATATTTTACCTAAATATAGATGTCCTAGCTGATCAATTATACAAGTTATGGTATAGGTTCCTTTCCAACACAATGGCAAATACTCCCTGTTGGTCTATTAAATTTCTAGTCATATTCAAGTTTCTAGTTCTAAGACCAAAACCCCTGGCTAACATTAAATCCAGGCATTATTTTTCTCTAGAATAAAATGCAAAACAAGTACACCACCATGCCAATGAAATGTTACTTTCACGAGTGTATTTGGAACTAAGCAAAACACTATGTGTGTGTGTGTGTGTGTATATATATATATATCAACTATAACAATGAAAGTCACTACCTTCCCCCATTTATTCCAATGAAAGGGTGGTAGGTAGTTTTCACACTTATCTCCATTAATCACTTCTAATCTCTAATCACAAATCAACAAAAGATGATTAGCAACAAACTACAAAATCAACACATGCATGCAACTTAGAAATTAAGTGTATATTATCATTTCCTTAATTAGATATAAAACCTCAATCTTAGCTAGGCTACCTTGAGACATTGTATTAGGGCCTAAAAGATGAAATATACTTCACACCTAAAATTTGATGTGTATCAAAAAAATTAAAAAAAATTCATACATATTAACTTCGACAACCGTGTGTTAGTTGTTATGTTTCTTTCATTCTTTTCTTACCAACCATATCCATGTACCTCTAGTAATCTGCAATTTACTTCTTCCTTAAATAATGATGGAATTTCATTTTTTTAGGTTTTCTTTAGATTAATTTTAGGGTTTTCTTTGTGTTAATATTCTTATTCATTTTCCATAACAATAGTTGTTTTCTAGATATTGAAAAAAGAACCCGAGGCATCACAACAATTAATCAAGTAATTTTATATGCATATGAAATTAATTAGAATATGAAAATACCTCTGATTCGTTATCCAATCTCAGCTTGTTAACAAGATATTTCATCAACAACCGCACTGTCATTCTCCCATCCCTAAAAGAAAACATATAAAAGCATATTATAAATCTAATAATCATTAAATTCAAAACAATGAGCACGTATGTTTATGAAAGTTAAAGAGAGGAAAAAAATGATGAAATAATTACTTAATTCTCAGGTAGCTCTTTGGTATTTGTGGCAAGATAGGAGCCTTTTCTCTGCATTGTAAAACCAAGTAACAATTTAATATATATAGGTCACACAATACAAGGTAATTAACTGTTTCATAGCTAGTGCTAAATAAGTTAATTAAATGAGAAAAACTTGGGTGAAAAAAGGAATCTTTTTCCTATGTGTACCCTTAAAAATTAGTGTACCCTTAAAAATTAGACAACTGAATTAAAATCTTTGTTAGCCAAATACACAATTAGTAATTAACTGTGCACTTACTGATTTTGTGATGCTTGGAGTAGGAACCAAATCCCACAATGGGGTCTCCTTGGAGGATCAATGATTCTGAAATCAAAACTTGGCCCTGCCACGTCTATTTCCCTCAATTGCGGTTGGAACTGAAACGATGGTTGCGCCATATACGATGGCCCTTGTAGCATCAAGGCAGATGAAGACGATGATGTGGCGGACGAAGACGAAACTAACAAGTTCCTCGGCAATACTGGCCTAAATGCCCAATTAACCTCTTGATGCTGCGGAAACAAAAATGAACTACTACTCCCGATGCCTTGTTGCAAAAACAAAGGTGCGGGACTCGTTGTGCCAGTGGCAGTTATGTAACTAGCAAATCCAGACCCAGACCCGGGTGTCATAATATTGGAGACTGGCATGGTAGGAGGCCGAAACCCGAACTCGGGTGGTCCTAGTGGCCTAATTTGGTCTCGAACGCTAGCCTCGGGTAATAAATTAAGCTCGACCAATCCGGTTCTTCGCAAATTAGGATCATCATCTTGCTTGTTAATTATTTCTTGGCTAGTGCTACTCCCAATACCTAATTGAAGCCAATTCCCATCTTCCCTCTCGTCTTTCGAGCTTGAACCGGCTGCTTCATTCACCGTCGTACTCTCCGTTCTCGAATCCTCTTGATCGGCCATACTCCGATCGCCCCGAAAATTGTCACTATCTACAAATTCCCCTTTGTTTTCAGAACAATCATACCCTCCTAATTCACCCATAAAGCCACCATAACAACCGAAACGATTTGTGTTTTTCGAAAACTGTTTCCCAAACATGGTCATATTGAAAAGAAAAGAAGCCCTAACCGATTGATCAGCCTAGCCATGGGATGAGGGTTTGGATGTTTTAGATTGGGAAAGAGGAGAGAGATTTGTTTTCAAAAACAGCATGTTTCGTCGAAAATTTGGAATAAAAAAAGGGGGAGAGAAGTGAGCCCATTTGACCAGATAAGATTGAAGTTTAGCTGTTTTATTGCAAAGATATGAGATGACAAGAAGGAGAATAAACCTTGCAAATCTCACTTTCCATTAATTCTCTTTATTTGGAAGCTTGTGAGAACTATGAATTGAAAATAAATTATAGAGAGAAGAGAGATAGAAAAGAGAGAGAGAGAAAGAGAGAGAGAAAGGAAGGTAGATAGATGGATAGGCAAGAATATAAGATGGATGGTCGTATGTCAGTTAAGGGTGTGTAACGGTTCCGTTCGGATTAAATTTGAACCGAAATTTAAAATTAGAAAAAATAAATTAATTTTATTTTTAATCAAACTTGAACCAAAAAATCTTAAGATTCAAACTGAACCTAAACTTTTTAAGACCGAACCGAATCCGAAATTTTTATAAAACCCGAAATTTCATAATCAGCTCACGAATCAATTTAAATGTTCACAAAACCAATTCAAATATTTATAAACCACAATAAAAACGACAATTACAATTTACAAATTTAAATCCCAATTGATCAAAATAGTTTCAATTGATTTGGAGAAAAAATTGTAACAGAATATTAATCAAATATATTATATATATATATATATAGATTATGAATTTATATATGCTATAGTCATATATGTATTTATTTTTTATTTAATATTTCGGGTTTCGAATTTTTTGAGTTTTTCAAAAAATAAAACTAAATCCAAATCCATAATTTTTTTAAATTAAAATTTGAGCAAATTGTATCGGTTCAGTTCGAATGTCGGATAATCCAAACTTATGTACAATCCTACTATGAGTTGGAAGTCCTCCCCATAGAAAGAATTTTCTTTCTTACCATATGCTATATTATTGTATTTTAATATGTTGTCATTATTTTAGTTTAGGATTTATTAAAATTATTTATAATAAATTATTCGTAACTTGTATTGATCTTATTCTCAAAATATAATTTCATAAAAAAATATAGAAAAAACTTGTACTAAAGCAAATCCCTGTCAGTTATGTTAAATCTGATTTCCAAAAAAGATATTATATTTCTTTTTATTAATTATTACTTATATATATGTGTGTGTGTGCTACAGGGAATAGGATCTTTTTTCCCTTAAAAGTCCAGGGCAAACTTTAAGCATAGGGCATGCTCGAGGTGACAAAATTACTTAAAAGTCTTAACATTTTATCAAATATCACGAAAAGGCCCTTTTGGGTGTACATAGTGATTTAGGAATTCTTTTTACTTGGTCAAATAATGATATACGTTGATAAATTTGGAAATACATTTAATAAGTTCCACTATGCTACGTACGCTACTTTCTCGTTATTTTCTTTTTTATTATTTTGAAGGACACGTTAAATTTGTTAGAAACATAGTCTTGATCACTATCTTAATTCTAAGGATACCATGCAACTCGTGCTTTTGACCTAAATTAACTAAATTAATTAAGATTGAGTATTGGTATTAATGGCGTGCATGACATGTTTATTCTGATTATTGGACTAGATTAACGGCATTTGCCTAATGCTTGTTTGGTTACCTTTTCTTCTATAATTGACTTTTTAAGTGCCCGTAGAAATAATCTTAAGCCTTTTCTAAGTAAGATATAATTGTAGTCAGATGCGATTGGGTTTCTCGGGAATATTTTTGGCAATTTTCAATGACTGGCAAGAGCTTATACAAACTCAGGCGGACTCTTGACAATGTCATCGGAACGCTCGGACTGGCCTTCCGAATGCGCAAGAATGCGAGTAAAGGATTGACATGGTGTTTGGATAGTTTGGCTCCCCTTTCAAAAGGCCAACAATGTGAGATTTTAGGGGTGAGCTGTAATTAAGGTTTTAAATATCGGTTGCGGCCACTATAACTGCTGCAGTTGCGGTGTAATAGTCTTGGTGTATAATGGTCGTAGTGTAATGGTTGCGAAAATCGGAGCTGCAAATTTATTTCAACATTACTCGACTCTTTTGATGGATATAACAACCATAAAGACTAAAATGACGGATATAAAGGTCACAATGGCCACTATTATGCCATAACAGCCGGAATTACGATTGCGGCAGTCAATGCTGCTGCAAATTTCAATCTCGACAATATAACGGGCTGTTTTGGTTGCAACGGCAGCTGAAACTGTTACCTAACGGCATTATATGATGATATCGGCCAAAATTTTAAACCTTGGCTATAACGCTCCGAAATTCAACCCAATCCCAAACACGTCACTTGCCTCTATTCATAACATAAATAGCTGAACATTAAAGTAAACCAACCCATGACAGAAATTTATTAGAAATCTAGCATTCAAACCAAAGTATCTGTAGGCCTTATTATCATATTATATGTCCTTACAATGTTATTTCAAATGATAATAAACATCATCTCGGCCAATGGCCTATAATTGTTAGGAAATGTAAATGAAATACTAAAGAAAATGGAAAAGACGACACCTGAGTAAGTTTTGAACCCTGTTTAGCCTTTGTTCTCTCTACTATCATCTCCTGATTCTGCTTGGCATTTTATATAAAAATAATTGTACAAAAACAACCAAATAGGTTTGAGTTAGAAAAAATATGAATCTATTGAAATAATGATGTCTAATTTAAATATCAACAACTGCTAAAACAAATAAAATAAGGAGCAGAAACATATAAGCTTGCAACTACAGCCAATAAACACATCTCATTCATCTACTTACTCATCACAATCTACAATTTATAGCCTAATGACCCCCACGTATTGTACGTTCCTTCGTGTGTCCTAACCAATCTAACTAACCAATCTAACAATCATGTGATGTAATCATCAATACCTCTGATACGAAGTATCACGCACTCGGCTTTGGTTCCCGCAAAACTGACTCACATCGGAAGGTGCGTTTCCTGAGGCCAACAACCACCATGGAATAACGTTCCTCCGTATGTCAACGCAAATCATTAATTTTTTGGTGTAAATAATATATATATTCAACAGCCATACTTACGTTTTATATAACACGTATGACATTCAAGTGGCTTATCATTAGCCAAACATGTTTTATTTCATTTTATACTTCACTTACATGTTGTTTAACTATCAAGTGATTTCAACATGTTTTCTATAATAAAATGTCAATAACAACCATTATAAACCCTTACTACCATTAAAGTTTCCAATTAGTTGTATATAAATATTCCCTTATACTTGTTCAAACTTCTAGGTATGCAGAATATAGGTTCATACCAAGGTATTAAAAACCGAACCGGACCGGCCGGTTCAACCGGTTCATAGGCCAGTTCTGGTTATCCTAAAAACCGGATACGGTTTGAACCGGTCAAAAAATCGGTGAACTGGTCAAAAGCGGTTACAAACAGGTTAAACCGGTTCAGTTTTTTTTTTACCTAACGGTTCAGGTTGTTTTTTTTTTTTTTTT
>MKEJ01000871.1:0-16632 GCA_001753735.1 Embelia ribes
ATGGAATATTTAACGAGATGTTTTGATTTTATATTGTGACCATATTTGCATAATATGTTGATATTTATGTAAAATGTGGGATTTGATGTCAATTTATCAAAGTGAGAAAGTGTGGGTTTTGTAATTTTCAAAAAGTGAGACTTGCAAGTAAGTAAGTAAATGTGGGACTTGTAAGAAAAGTGAGTCTCGTAGATATTATGAGAAAAGTGAGATTTTTGTGAGAATTCAAATGTGATTTAACTTTTGAATAAAAACTAATTTTTGTGAGAATTTGAAATAAAGATTAAAAATGACATTCATGCATGAGTTGCATATCATTGTGGGTTGAATTATTTTTTATTTCTTTTCGGGACCGTGTCAGTTTTTATACAGTGAGAAAATAAAGCAAGGAAAGGGCTCAGCACCCTACCGTGAAAGCCGAAAAATCTAATCAGGGATACACTATAATCTACCTACAGTGAGTATTGTGGGGGATAGATTATACCATAGGATCTACAATGTAGATCTATGATTTTTATACAAACCGTGAGCGACACTTGTCCCAACTTTTATAGTGAGATGTGGGGTTGCGAGTCTTTGTGTGAGTTTGTAGGTGGGTGGGTTTGTAAGTACATGCGCAAGTTCATGGGGGCATTGCATTGCATCGATATTGCATTGCATTTTATTATCATGATGTTGCATAGATATTGCACTTGCAGGCACTACCCAGCATTACACATATCATCTTATTTTGAAGACTAACTCGTACACATCATTTTTCAGACTCTTATTATATAGGTGCTGAGACTAGTGAGTCATACTATTGAGGACGCTTGTGAGCTTGTATTTACCTTTTGTATCCAAAGATTATATTTTGCTGATGTATTTCAACCTTATTATTGATATATTATTTTCAAAGGCTTGTGAGATGTTTATTAATTATATATTAGTGAGATATTTCATACAAGTTGTATATTTTATGCCCAAGGGGCATGGATATTACATTTCATTACTCCATTAGTTGTTAGGAGCAAAAACGAAATTTAATAATACCTTATCAGACGATTTGGAACAGGTAGCTCATATTTTATTTTGTAAACAGTGGGTTTACGTTTAATTATTATCATGTTGATATTTATTTGGTTTTGTGCACTATGATGATGTATGAAGTAGAATATTAGATGGGAAAGTGGGATATTAGTATGAATTCCCTATTTTATTTTCAAACCAAAATAAAAATTTTTGTTCTCTTTTACCAAAAAATGGAATACACTCACCCTCCAAGGTTTCTAGCAGGGACTCGGATCTTCTAGAAAAATTAGGGCGTGACATAAATAATACTTTATCCTAGATAATATCATGCATGATTCTGATTTTATTGACAATTGCTTGGATATTGTATTCGAATATTTTATTGATTATGCTACTTTATCGCATCGACCTTGTGTGATATGTCAAAATCAAGTCATATGACATCACTTAGATAATTGTCCATATTTGCAGAGTATAGTAAGTGATAGGCATAATTGCATATCACTAGATAAATTCCTAGGTCTCATATTTTATTATTTTTTCGACATTAACATGGTCTATTAGGAAAATTATTGTACGAGTTGTGGAGTCTATGAGCACGATTTGTATGGTTTTTCATTTGATTTTATTCCAAAATATTTAGAGGGGTGAGATAATTTTCATAATGAAATAATTTACACAATTTTTTATGAGCCACCAAATTACAGCTATGATGAAGCTTAGTTTGACCGAATAGAGAAATTGATAAATAAATTTTCTAATGAGATGAATGAAAGTCGTAATAAAATTACTAGTAAGATAAATGAAATTAGTAATAAATTTACTAGTGAGATAAAGATACTTACTAGTAAAATAGATGAGCTAGCTGAGTTGGTTAAAAAGTAAAAGTTAGAATAATCATTGATAGATCTTTTTCGGACCTGACTACCCTTATATACAAACTACATGCCCTACTATTGACTTTCCATTGGATGAACTATTGGATCATTCTTATAGTTTTCTCATACCAATTACCAACAGTACTGATTCCCGTTTGAAGAATTCTTTTGTGCCTTGTTTTGATTAGATTTCTATAGAGATGTCGGATAAGACAGATGTTAGTTCAGATAATCTAGAGAATAATAATATGAATTTCGTAGATGAGTTGGTACAAGCAGCAAATAAAAAATTTATGAAAGTGCATGAGAAGGCTAAGTAAGAGCGTCTATTATTTGTAGATAAGGTACAAATGATGATAGAGGTTTAGCAAGGTGGTTAGTGGGGAAAATAGGCGAAAGAGAAAAAGCATGAGTGAAAATGAATATATGCCCACGAATAGGTTGGGGGGGAACATCTACTTTTTCAGGGGATAAGACACAGGCCTGTGAGGAGAGAGGTCATGATAAGAGAGCACTTAGACTGTTAGATTTATGAAATCTATCTATGTATGGTTTTCCTTTTTTCTTGGAGTCGTTTATTGTATGTTAGTTTTTCTTTCATTATTTTTTCTTTTCTTTTTGCTTAGTTTTTTTTAAAAATTAATTTTATTTTTCTTTATTACATTTCCTTCTTATTTAGAATACAAAGGGACTATGTTGCAGGTAGGGAGAGTACACACCCATTCCTCATTGAAATTTCGGTTTAGAAAAAAAATTACTTTTCTTTTTATTTTTTTCTTATTTTTCTTCTACTTTTCTCACATAAAAATTTCTTTTTTATTTTTCTTTTAAATAAAAAGAGGGATTTAAATTCAATTGAAATAGGCTGTTGTTACTGATATTTGGTGCATAGTTTATGAATTGATAGGTATGATGATTAAAGATGCATTGGATTGATATTTTGTGCATACGAGCAAATTATTTGGTAAATATTCTCAATTCTCTTCCTTATACTATTTCGTTATAAGTTTTACTTTCATTTCATGTTGTTCTTGTTTATCATATATTTTGGCATGTTATAAGAAAAAATAAGGAGACAAAATGAAACTAGTAAAAAGTACAAGTAGGGGGTATTGAGGAATAGTTTCGTAGTGTTTGTACGTTTGAGTTCCAATACGTTTGAAAGAAAAAAAAAACTACCATTTTCAGTTGTGTAAGATATTTAAAAAGACTATTTCATTATTATTGTCTTTATAGCGATGTTAGTATATGAGACTTGATAAATGTTATTTAAGGGAAAGTATTTTGGAAAGTAAACTGGTGAAACTTAATATCTCTTTGAAATAATTTGAAAATATATGAAAACTTTTCTTTGAAAAAACATCACTCTTGAAATTAAATTTTCAAAAAGGGTTGTTTAATTAATTACTTATTTTAAAAGTTGAATATAATTCTCAGGTAATGAGCTGGAGGTAATAAAAAAGGCCAATGAGTCCACCGATGGTAGAAAAAAAAGAAATAAAGGGTATCTTGGTTGGATAAAAAGAAAGTAATTTGCCATCGGAATTATAACAGAGTGTTGCTGGAGAAATAGGGTAAAAAGTAATAAGAACGAATGACGTCGCATTGATAATCGTTATTTAATAAGGCGTTGAGGTTAGTATATAATAGTTTATAAGTAATCTTAACTATTTTGAGTTGACGTATAGATAAGAATTGGGTTCATATGTAATCTTTTTATTTCATTGAGAATTTGCCCAAGCCAAGTTTAAGTTTTCAAGTAGTTGAGCTTAAATGATACAATTCGATTAGATAAAGATTGTGTCCACTTGGGTTAACAATAATGGATTAGTTTGATTATCAAATTATGCAACGACTCGCTAAAACTATTTTTCTTGTTCTTTAATATTAAATTTGGAACTCGATTTTATGGTGTTTGTGGGTGTCGTCGTGCTAAGCCTTCACGAGATGCATACACTAAAAGCATTCGTGACTCCGACGAAAAGAGAGTTAGGTAAGCTTTAGTTTATTTTCTTTCTTTCTTTTTCTTTTTAGGGTAATAGTTTATATATGATTCAATACGTGGTTTCTTACTTTACATTGCTAGGGACTAACAATGTTTAGGTAGTGGGCTGTGATTGGTGCTTAAAATTTGTATAATTAAGCTATTTAATTAGTGCATTCACAGTGTTTACAGTATTGAAAATGCATCTTATGATGAATTATGATATTAAGAGTATAACTATGCCTTTTAGGTAAAAAGAAGAATAATACACCGATTTAAGGCTTAAAAAGAGACGAAAATGATTTGAGGAATTTTTGGATGAATTTGGCTTGCAAATTTGGCTAATAAGAATACTTTGGGAGAGTTGTTGAAGATTTATTGAAAGCCAACTAGTAAAGATATAATCAACTGATGCTGAAACTCAAGCTGAGGGGCAAAATTACAATTGGAAAAGGATCCCGATTGGATAGGCTACCACCCCGATCGGACGGGAGTTCTCTCTGGTTTTAGTTTTCTGATTGGGCTATTTTTGGTTACCTGAATTAGTTTATTTAATTCCAAAATAGATGAAAAATTAGGATCCACGGTTAGGATTTGATCTTATCTTTTTTAAGGGTTATAAAACCCTAGCCTCTTTTGTATTTTTTATGGATTCAACATTCATTCTTTTTTTATTGTTCTTATACAACTTAGGAGAGCCTCTTTCCCTAGGAGACTCTTGACACCTCCTAGGTAGTGGCTTTATCCTTTGCTTCCTTTTATTAATAAAAATCTATAAGTTTATTTCATATTTCTTTAATTATTATTGTTCTTATTGTTTTCTTTAATTTGGCCATGAGTTGTTAGTTTTCTTTATTGTCCTAAGGTGAAGAAGATAATTAGTTTATTCCCTAATGAATATTTAATTATACAAGATTATAAAATCTGGACCATAACTAATTAGTATTGATTTTAGGGTTATTAACCTGGCTAGTCGGCCTAGGAATTGCTTAGACGTAATTATGGTGATTGACAACCACCCGATGAGGCCCTAAGTTAAATTAAACCAAACACAGGGAGCTAGTGAATTAATAACTAATTTTAGACAGATATTTAATTAACACGAGTTAAGGTAGAAAACTATTACTTGAATCACCGAAATAGGGCAAGACTTTTACTTAGACTTTTACTTAATTGTTTACGAACTTTACTTTTTATTATTTTGTTTCTTATTGTCTACTCTCGGAAATGAAAAAACTCATTATTTAGGAGTAAATATAATTTAGATAAATAATTACTTGAATTGAAACTGTTAAGATGACTGAATCTTAGTTTACCTAGATAAGTAGTAGTCCCTTAGTTCGATAAACCCAGTATCTTACCGGTAAAACTAATTTCATCCATAATATATTTGCTAGGCTTCTCCTTGCATGTTTTAGAATCGATCACACCCACTGCCATGTATATGATTCCGCGTGGGCGTACTCATGCTATGCAAACGAATTCCCGCAATGATATTTCCAAGCCTAAAACATTTAATAATGGCACCATATGTTAGCCCATCCTACAAACATTTATGGCTCATGCCACCAATTATAAGACGGAACATATTTGTTTAACAGAGGCGGTAAAACATCCTCATTGGCGCTAGGCCATAAATGAGGAATTTATGACCCTATTACGAAATGGAACTTGGACTCTTATCCTTCCATCATCTCGGTACAATATGGTCGGATACAAATGGGTTTTCAAGATTAAAATAAGAGTTGACGACAAGATTGAGAGCTACAAGGCGCGTTTGGAAGCTAAGGCGTTTCATCAGAATGAAGGGGTTGATTATGCAGATACTTGTGCACTGGTTGTAAAACCTATTGCTATATGATTGGTTTTTTCTATTGCAATCTCCTCAGGTTGGCTCATTTTATAGCTTGATATGAGTAATGCCTTCTTACATAGTCACCTTATGGAGGATGTATATATGCAACAACCACTAGGTTTTACTCATCTATCCTTCCTTTGTCATTTGTGTAAACTATGACGATTACTTTATGGCCTCAAGTAGGCACCACGGGCTTGGTATTCTCATTTCAGTCAACATTTATACTCTCTTGGTTTTCGGTGAAGCAAGTCTAACTCCTCTTTATTTATTTGTGCACTCCCTGAGTATCGCCTATATATTCTTATCTATATCGATGATATAATTGTGATAGGTTCTTCTCAGATGGCTATTTCTTAGTTCATCAAACAATTACAGGATACCTTTGCAGTTCGTGATTTGGGACCTCTTAATTATTTCCTTAGAGTTATAGCTTTACGGGTGTCCGATGGTCTCTTTCTTACTCAGCAACATTATATTTACTCAATCTTCAAACGTACCAATATGCTATCTGCAAAACTCGTTACATCTCCTATGTCCTCCACTTTCTTGAGTCAATTTGATAGTATTCTTTTTTAAGATCCAACGTTATTTTGTGGTACAGTGGGGGCTCTACAATACCTGGCCATCACTCGTCCAAATATTTCTTTTGCAGTAAACAAAGTTTGCCAGTTTCTTCATCGCCCTAGCATTAATCATTGGGTGGTTATCAACCGTATTCTCATGTATCTCAAGCACATGATTTATTTTGGTCTCTTACTGTGAAAGCAACCTTGCTCGGACCTTTATGCCTATTCCAATACCGATTGGACCGGTTGCCCTGTTGATCATCGCTCTACCACTGGATATTGTATCTTTCTTAGTTGCAACCTCATTTCATGGTCTTCCAAGAAGCAACGCACTATTTCTCATTCGAGCACTGAGGCTGAATATTGTGTTGTCGCTAACACATCCGCGGAATTACTTTGGTTACGTTCTCTTCTAGCAAAACTTGGCAGCCCGATCACTCGTCCTCCCATAATCGATTGTGACAATATGGGGGCCACATACATGACTAATCCTACTTTTCATGCTCGTAAGAAATATATAGAGAACGATTATCATTTTGTTCGTGATCGGGTTACCGATAAAACTTTGGAGGTTCGTTTTATGTCTAGCAAATATCAATTGGTTGATGGCTTCACAAAGCCTACCGTGGCATCTCATTTTACCTCTATGGTTTCCAATGTTAACGTTCGCCCCTTAGCGTTGCAATTGCGGGAGCGTGTTAGCATAAACGCTAATTGCGGGAGCGTGTTAGCATATGTGACAACCGCGAGTCCCAAATATTACCATCTTGAGAAGATTTGGTGTTGATTAATTTTGCCCATTGTATTATTCGGTTTCTTACTTTCGTTGATATTTGATCTTGCTTTATTGAAAAATATCATTGTAATATAAATGCAAATATTACACATATATTAATATAAATATGAAAGGGTCGGCCAACTTGTCAGTGAGCCTCAACCCATATTTTCCATTGTCTTCTTTGTTTATTTTAATTGCTTACTGCTTGTTGCTCAATCATGGAATCAAACACGTTTGATTAAGTAAAAGACTAGACCACCTTCTTTTGCTTTAACCCTAAAATCATTGGCTCTTCTCTTCCAATTTCTCTTAGAGAAAAATATATGTAACGCAATAAATAAGAGAATTTATGTTTAAGTATATAGAACAGTAAGACATTTAGTTTAGAGAAAAATATATGCAATGTAATTCCATGTAAACACTGACCTCAAGTGACTTTTTGCTTTTATACAAAAAAAACAAAAAAAAAAAAACAAAACAAAACAAACAAACAAATATATGAGTGGTGTGGAGCAAAATATAATAAATTATGCATTTCTAAAAAAAAGGCCTTGCAAAAAAAAAAAAAGTACTGTAGTGATTTACAAATAAGAGTAAAAGTAGAGAGGTTGCAATATAAAAAGATAGCCTGAATTTAGGGTTAAAACAAAAAAATAGGTAATTTAGCCTTCTACTTGTAATCAAAGTATACAAAAAATGACGGAAATAAATCTAAATTAACAAAGAATGAGATAAATTAAAATCATCTCGCCATAATTTTGGCTCTGTGATTCTGGCAGTAATGACATTTTAGTTGCGGAGTGATGTATTTGTGGACTGATTTTAGGCTTTTAGCATAAAAGTTATGGTTTTATATCTTTCTTAAGTTTTTTCTCTTTTTTTTGTATGACATAGATAGTTTTTGTTTTTACGCAAGCGTAAAAAGGCAGAAGGGTTCCAAATTGAAGGTAGAGAGGAGGATTTTGGGACTTAAAATAGTAAAACGATAATTTAGTCACAATATAATTAAATGCAAGAATTATAAATAAAAATAATTAAAAATTATTAACGAATATGGGTTGATGTATTCGTCCTAACATTTGGTTAGATGAATCAATTAAAATGAGTTTGGCACGATTTCGATATAAACTAGTTTGTATTCAAATTTATCTAATAAACTAATAGGTAAACTACACTAACGGTCCACAAAGTTTCTCCATTTGGTCCCCATAGTCTCAACCAAAACAGGAGTGGTCCCAAAGTTTTGATAAAATAATGCAATTGATCCTAATGTTGAAATTTAAAGTCGTTTTAAAAGGTGAAAATCATACTAAATGATCAATATGTGATTATTTGGTATATTGTTTTTCAAAGATTCTTTGATATTGTCTCCTTATTTGAGCATTTCAAGGCTTTTAACGCAAGAAAAGATTCTAAAAGATACCAAATGAATACTTCTTAAAATTTCGAGGACCAATTTGGTCACTGTTTTCAAAACATGGGGACGACTAACATTGTTGCACTTGAGACTATGGAGACCAAAATAGAATTTCCCGGATACTACAGAACCAATAATGTAATTCGCCCTAAATTGATTAATAATTATTATTAGGGCCGATTTCATCGGTACAATAGGAAAAATTCAAAAAATATAATGTACATTACCAAATTTATCTCTATTTATTTTGTCTTATTTATTTTCCTAATAATAATAACAAAAATAATTTGGTAATATACTTAAGTTTTGTAATCATTACGCATCTAAAAATAGAAAGGAATAATTATTTTTTAATATCCTTAAAAAATAAATCTATTATTTGTAAATGGATAAATTAATATATAAGTACATTAATGATAAATAAATCAAACCTATGAGATGATCTGCACAATCTAGAAGGCCCATCTCTGTGATTGTACCCTCTATAATACCATTAATATCATTTTTAGTCATAGCACGTGGTAACCTCAGATGGGCAGAGTACGTGATGGTTTCCCTCACTGTCAGCGTTCCCAATAGTGCATCTTCTTGTGTTACATAAGCCTGCACAACAAATATTAACCAAAAATAATAATAATAATAATGTTAAACAAAACTAGAAAAAAAAATTAAGACTTTTTAGTGAGTAATTGTGTTGCTAAAATTAAGGATTGACGCATAAAGTGTATAAATTAGCTAAACTCAAATGCAGATTATAATCGATCACCCTATTTCAAGATAATTTTTCTAATACTACTTGCAATCTCGGACTGGGGGTTACTGTGAACTTTTATAAACGTGAGTGGTGTACCTATAATTTTATATATATATATATATATATATATAAACTTAAGTAATCCAATCCAAATTAATTCTTGGCGGACTCAATGTCATTAAAACTTATGTGGGTTATTTCATAATTTACTTGGAAATTTACTTTAAGACAATGGTAGTAGATGTTTTATAAATACGCAGTTTTGGTGGTAAGTAAAGTTGGCATTCATTGCATGGGTGGATCTACTTTAGTGCAAGAGCCATGAGGGGGCAATTGCCCCTCACTTTTAAAAATAAAATTTATCTAGTTCAATATCAACATAAAATATAGTTCATGTTGTTAGAGTTTTGAAAGATGGATTAGAAGCTAAGGTTCGATTCTCATCAAACTTGTTTTCTACTTTTTGCATTTTCTTTTATTTCTATTGGTATCTCTTACATTTACTAAGAAAAATGGATTAATTTATTATAACGATTTCATCAAATATTTCATTTTGGGCTAAATTGTAGGATATGTAGCCTTATTTGAAAACATGTAATTCTCAATTCGGCAAAAATATTACCTATAAGGGGAAAAATAAGTACCATGCCCCTTACTTTTAAATTTGATTCATTTAATTGCTTAGATGGCTAGTCACCCAACAATTGAACGCCGATTTTAGATTCAAAATTTTAAGTAGTGCTTTGTAATTTTCTACATTTTTTATGACTTTTAATTTTAGAAATATGTGTATTTTGGAGATATAGATATTGCATTTCATACCCTCATTTGAATTTTTTTTGTTTAAAAATTTTTCATTATACATAAATTAGAAGAAGATTACTAAAATTGGTAAAATGTTAGTATTTTTCTTTTAATCAGAATTGTATATTTTTTCATGGATAAATATCTTGTTTTACTTCCAAATACAACTATCTTTTGTGACATAAAAGTTAAAATCTGAATTACAAGTTCATGAATCATTATATTAAATTTTTTTTAATTATTTTTTTTTCATTTTACATAACCAAATAGAAATTTTGCCCCATAATTAAAATTCTAGGTGCACCTCTTATTCATTGGATCCGCTCCTATAAATAATAATTTTAGTTGGGTTTTCATTTCCCAATATTTACGTACAAGCTCAAATGTATCCAAGCATTACCTTTATCAAAGTCAGTTATATTCAACTATTTTACTTCTTTTTTTTAATAAAATAATCAACTATTTAAAAATAGAACATAATACGTTTATATATCATTCTTGAATGTCTATCAAAAAATATATATATATATATATATATGTACATCATTCGTGAATACTGAGGACAAAAGTTTTGTTTTTTGCTAGTTGAGGAAGCACAATGTCGATAGCATGAGTTTGGTCAATGCTTACTGCATAATATTTAATTACATAAATAGTTTGACGTTGAACCTGTAAACTAAGATTTCATCATAATACTTTACTAAATAAATAGCTGTGAAAGAATATTCTAAATATTAACTTATGAGAACACTAATATATATATTCTTCCTATCCACAAATAATAACAATATTTTTTAAACTCAAAAAACTATTAATATTGCTCCTATTATTTAATAAATATTAGAATAAAATAAAAAAGAATATTAGGAATATATTAGATCATTTTGCTTTAATTCAATTTTTTTTTTTTTAATTATGCCTAAAATATTGTATCCAGTTACAATTTTTCATGAATGAAAAACACTATACATATAGGCTTAATTACTTACAACGCCTCCATAGTCTGGCCTGCTCTTTTTCCCATTGAAAAGAACTTTTCCCGTCATTATTACATTTGCTGACAGTCGTCCTGAACAAGCGAAATATCATTAATATACTTTTTCAATTATATTTAATTTAAATGCATAAAAGGATGAACTGAACAAACAGAAATAATTCAAGTACCAATAATCAGAATTGGGCATCGACAATCATATACAAAATTATACAAACACTTAATTTGGTTAGTGCAATAACTTTTTTATGGTAAAAAATCAATGCAAATGATGTAATCATATAGATACCAATAAAAATTTTGTTCAATATTTTCTTTATATGATCTGATAAAAGAATGTTATTACAATCATAAATGCATGAAAATTTTCTTTTTGGCCACCTGTTCATAAATGCAAGCTAGTTACTGTTGTATGACTAGGCTAAGAGTATTCTTAATAGTTTCTCTTTAAAAATACTTTAAATTATAAATAAAATAATATTTATTTCTATTTTAAGAGAAATTTATTTTTTATTTTTTGTATCAGCTTATTTATTTTATTATCTACTGTATTAACATATTATTTCTCAAATATTTGGTCATTCTTCACTTGAGATCCACATGCACCAATACATATAATACGAAATAATTTTTTATTTTTTATATATAATAAAAAATATTATTATTTCTTAAATTTATATTTAAAATTAAGAATTTAAATTTAATTTACTAATTTATTATATAAAAAAATATAAAACAAATTCCTATTTAAGAAAGGAAAGAGAAGAGGAAGAAAGTGAGGAGAGACTAATAAAAATACATTATGCCTTGGCAATAAATATTAAATTTTAATATTATAAAAATTAAAATAAATAACCTATGCATTTCTCGTAAATACATAGTGTTTGTTTGTTTGTAACTTTTAAACAAATAAGCCAATTTTTCCAACTAAAAAAAAAATATGAATGCATCAAGTTAAAACTTCCAATTTATTTATGTCAAAATAACAAATAAACTCAACTTTTAGCAACCAAAAATTGTTAAGTTTAGAAGCAAAAAAAGATGAAAGGTAACCCTGGATGTGATCATATCAATATTTTGTATTGGATCCCATATGAATACCAAAGTAAATCATTATTGGGGCAAGAATAGTAATTGAAAGAGTGATCTCCTAAGAAGTCCTAATGTTGCACGATGGCAATAGGTAAATTTTGAGTTAAGGTTACAAGAATAGGTAACTTAATAATAAAAATTAATTATGTCAGGTTTCAAAGAATTTGGTATGTTTACAACTCTAGAAGCTATATATTCAGGGTATACTATAAAACTTAGAAATTATATATCCAATGTATATTTTAGACTTTGGAAGCTATATATCAAAGTATCGTTTAGGTCTTGGAAGATATATGTCTAAGGTTTGAAGTGATGCATTTGGATAATAGCCTCGGTAGCTATATAACTAAGTGTGACCTGATCCCACGAGAATCATTCCATTTGCAGTGACCTTTCACGTAAAGGTTCTTAGTATTATATTTATTATTTTGGTAATTCATGTGTACCATAAAATGGTTATACATGCGTAGGGTGAACAAAATGAGATAATAGTTTAATAATCTCATGTTATGGTATTGGAATAATATGATTTACTTTCATATTTTTATAGTTGTATATACATATTTGTCATTCTTTCAACAGTCTGAAAATTATTCTGATCATACATACTTGGTTGGTTTTTCTATTATCTTTTGTATTAAAAACGCCAAGCAGAACTAAGAACTGGGAATCAGAAAGTTTGAGATAGGACAATTCGAAACTCACTCGAGAATGTATCGTTGATTTCAGACTTTTCTGTATTTTATTCAAACCATTTATCATTTATAATACTGTGTATTGTATGACAAGAAAACATGTTAATAAAACCTATTTAAGACTTCGTATTGTATTTGAAGATTTGTACCATAGATCCAGTAGTTCTTTTGATTGAATTGTTCAGATTATTTCATATAGTAATTTACTTAGGGTTGCTAGATAACCCGAGGCGTTACAATAATAGTGAAATAATGTGACTTAAGAGATAATATTAATTTTAGGATACAAACTTAATACATACATATATGTAATAAATTCCTGTATAAATCTATTTATCATTTCATACTTAAAAGAAATACTAACGATATTACTATTAATAAATAATTCCTCTTCATCATTAACTAAATTAGGAAAAAGAATGGTTTTTACTGATGTGAATGCTGTAACAGCCAACAACTTGAGTAAATGCGCACACAGGGGCCTACGCAAAAACGACCGTATTTTAATCAGTAAATGCCCTCACATTGGATGAAATATTTAGTGTGAATGTTCAAAATTTTGTACTTCCAATTTATTCTCTTTTTATTTGATTCGGTATAATTTTTGGATCCATAATTTACGGATAAGGGGCGTCATGACTCCGATAGTTCTATACATGTGAACAACATTTTATATTTTGGGAGGTGCACAGTGGGTATTGTTCAAAACTTTACATTTTACATATATTTGAGAGCCAAAAAGACCGTGACTTTTTTCTACCCCGTCACTCTGTCAGCGTAACTAATTGTAACTACATTGTTTGTGCTTTCGAAATGATATGTGCGATTGGAGCAGTATAACATTTAAATAAGTTTTTTTAACCAAACAATATCTAAGATTTCCAACATTTGAAGGCTGCAATGAAGCATGTGTCTTTTATTTTCACGAACATGTTAAGATATGTTGTAGTTGTCTGAGGTAAAAATTAAGATAAGAAACCAGTCTTATTTTGAAATTTTTCCAAGAACAGACACACTGCCATTCATCAGACAAATAACCTTTTTTTTTTTGTCAGTTTAAAAGTATGAATCGGTAAAACAAAATTAATAAACTTTACTTGTTCCTCATGGAATTTCCTTAAACTAGTAATTAAATAAGGCAAAAAAAAAAAAAATGCCAACTAATGGCTTGTTTGATTGCAGCTTAAAAAATTCAATTTTTCTCTTAAAATTTGGGTAGCATTTGATTATACAATTTTTAAGCTGAGTTTGTTTATTGTTTAAACTTAAATAAGTTGGATACTTATATATATATATATATATATATAACATATATATATTTGTTATAGTAAATTGGTTTATTTGCTTGAAAGCTGCAACCAAACAAACCCTAAATGTAATTTTTTGGTACAAATACAAGAACAACTTATCAAATACTTCCTCCGTCCACGAATAATTAGTCAAATTTCTAAATTAAAATATCCAAAAATAATTAAATAATTTAATTTTAGAAAAAAATGCAGTAATTACAAAGTAAAATGAATAACTATTATTGCTCCATTCCTACTTATTAAGGTAAATCAATTCAAAGATTAATACAAACAAAATTGATTATTTATTCTTAATTTAAAATTAAAATTTACTTAAAATTGTATATCAAATTAAACACTAAATTATTTTTGGACAGGATAATATTAAACAAAGGGCATTAACAAATAAGAACTGAAAAATAGTCAAAAGCAAATGGATGAAGTATTGTCTTGTCAATAAATAACTCTTGTTGAATGTTGTGGTGAGAGTACAGTTTGTATAATTGATAATGCCCAAATTCGTTTGCCACATGGATAAATTTGGAAAATGCAAGTACAGGGAGCATGAGAATGTTCTGCTCCTTTTTTTATTTTTAGTCAGCATTTGTGGAGCATATAATTCCTCTCTCATTAGAGAATTTGCAATAACGGTTCTCAAAACTCCAATTTTTGCTTTTCTAACAAAAAAAACCTTGATAAATTGGAGAGTAATTCACAGAGAGATGCTTTATCAAAATAAAGAGAAAAAATCTAATTAATCCCATAATTTTTGTCTTTTTAAATGCTTTTTTCATTAAAAAAATTAATAAATAAATAGGTCAGTTCAAAAGGGTATGGCAAGAATTAAGTAGTGATAAGATTCCCAGAAAAAAAAATTTTGGTAGTGAGTGAGAAAATTTATTTTAGTATTTTGGTGATATGTCACACGTAGAATACCAAGAGAGGCTCCATTAAAATTTAAGTGGAGCTTGGTCCAAATAAATATGTCCCGTTAGATTAAGTATAGACTTAAAAAATATTTTATATTTTCTATTGGATTAAATTTAAAAATAATCCAATAATTAATAAAAAAAAAAAACTTGGTCCGATTAAAATTTAAAGAGAATCTTGAAGTCCTTAAATAAAAATTGCATTGCACATGCTCTTATTTCCTCAAAATATTATTATTATTATTTATTTTAGTAAAAAATTATAATTGAGAGTCCACCACATGTGACATGAAAATAATAATTTTTTAAGAGAATTATCAATAACTACATATCATTAAATTAATCACTCATTTCCCCTTTATCCAACAGACAAAAAGAAGATATATTACTCGCAATAATTTAATGCAGACAATTCTTTTTTAAAAATAAAATGTCACTCTAAGCTGGAAAACATTTTACTAAAATACAAAGGAATAACAAAACAAAAACTATGTGATACAATGGAATTTTAGAAAAACAAATACACTTAATTAATATAAGTCAAGTTATTGAATTTAAGTGAAAGGAAAAGAATTAGAACTTACTTCAATGTTATGTTAATTACTTCTACACCCGAAACTAGAATTAGTAGAAATTGTTGATTCTCAAAAAAAATATGGAAAGTTTAGTTGAAAGCAATGACGGAATAAGGGCATATAAGTATAAAATTTATGGGGTGCCTGAATCCAAATAAAAAAAAATTATATTATAAATTTAACATTAAAATTATAAATAACAAATTTTACACCAAAAATTTTGGTCCGAAAAAATTATAAGTGTAACTATAACCTCTTCTAACAAACTTCGTATATCCGTTGGTTGAAAGTTTACACTATGGAGGAAATTCATTCACAAAAATGGAAAAAAAAAAAAAACCCTGATTATGCTTGTAAATAATGAGGCTTTTCATGCACAAAAATGGAAAGGAAAATTCACAAAAATAAAACTACTTAGTATTCATTTACAAAAATGGAAAGTAAAAACTGCTTATATAATCAATGTCTTACCCATTTCGCAAATTGATTATGTACATTAGGTGCATTCTTTTTTTCATAACATATGCGTCTAATTTTTGTTCATAATTATCGATACATGAATTTTTGTGGGAGAGACGAACCTGCTAAGGAGTCGAGGAGAGTGGACTTGCCGGAGCCGGAAGGGCCCATGATAGCCATGATCTTACCCGGCTCGGCATAACCATTCAGCCCATTTAGCAGCCTCTTTGTGGGTGCGTCCCCATAGCTTGGAATCACAGCCGTTAGATCTTCCCACACCAAGTATATCCCCATTCCATCCCCACCGTCCGATCCTCCTCTCTCCAGGTCAACCGTAGCAACACCATCACGGTGACCGTTTTCTTCCTCTATCTCCATCTGTTCTCTCTACCAGAAGAGAGGAGAGTATGAAACTCTGACCTTCCAAAAATAAAGTATGAAACTCTGAATGCGAAAGAGGGGTTACAAGTATAATAGAAACTAAAATAACTAACTTTGTTAATAATGGGAAACTATGTAGCAAACCAAGGTTTTAAATAACAGTAACAG
>MKEJ01000872.1:0-14531 GCA_001753735.1 Embelia ribes
AGTCACCAGGGCTCGTGCCAGATTAGGAAGTAAAATATTTTTTTTCTCTACAATTGACGCCAATTAATAATTTTCTTAATTAATGTGTTCCAACTAAAGTAATAATTAAAAAGTAATGGAGTAAGTACTATTTAACGAAATTTGCATATTAATATAAGAGCAAAAAATAAAATTATTTTGAATTTTTTAAAATAAAAATATATGTGTTTAATCATTATTTATTGTAAATTTAAGTATGCATTATATGGAAATTTCGAGATACCTCCTTTAACTCGTGACAATATTTTGTAGTTTTAATAATTAACACGATATTTAAATATTTTGTTATATTTGGTAGACATGTGAACAATTTTAAGTTATAATTTCTTAAATTTTGATGTTTTATTTTAAATTATTTAAGCTTTATTTTTGCGATAATTATCAATCTAAATCTTTAAAAATAGAATATCACCTTTTAACAAAAAATATGCAAATTAAAATTATTTAATTTATATTTTTTTGTACGATGGCTTTTGTTATGAAAAAACAATATGAAGAACAAATGTGGAAGAAAAAGTGTACGAAATATTAGGTGAAATTAAAAGTAATATTGTAGTCAGGTAATCTACTTAATGTATGGGGCCCCAAAACCCAAATGAAGATGAACACAGCAATGGGCGTGCAGCCCATTAGTGAATATAGCCCAAGCCCATATTAGAACATAGGTTAAGTTGAGTGAAATTTGTTTCCTCTTATATGTGATTTTCATATTCTGTTTGCACCTCCCTTTTTTTAAAAAATTAATCCTACAAAATTGCCTATTTGGTTGCTTAATTGCTACTCTTAACTGTAAATTTAATACGATCAAGAAGTAGCACATTTTATATTCTCTCCATCCATAAATAATAGTTTATTTTCTCTTTTTTTGATATTAAAAAAAATGTACAGAAACTCTTTTGGTCATAATAATAAAATGTGTCATTTTATCCATGGTAACCCTTATGGTTACTAAAGACATTAAAAGACACTGTGTACTTTTAGGGATAAGTATTTATATTAAACTAATGTTTTTATTTTGCATAAAATTGTATGTCTAATCAAGTAAAATAATTATTTGTGAATGGAGTGAGTGATTTGTATTAGTAGTGGGCCGTTGCTTTCCTTTATTATGCTCGTCAGCCTAGGAACTAAGAACATTCCACTATTATTCCTTATTTTATTTATAAATCTTATTTTCTATAAACTCGTTTCACATAAAAAAAATAGGAATAATTCACCCTGTAGATTTTCTAAAAAATAATTTCTATACATTAAAAATATTAATATACAAAAATAATAGATTATGAAAAAAAATTGTCATATATTGGTAAATTTATTTTAATCCATCGATGATGTATGTATTTTCATCGGTGTATTTATTGTTATGTTTACTTTATGAATCTATTTTTTAATCTACAGATGGCGTTTGAATTTTCATACACCAGTAGTTTAGATAAATGACATATGTGCATTTGTGGTTATCCCAACGTATTAAATTAGTCATATATCATTCATACAAGACCGATAGTGTATAAAAATTCTAACTCGATAGTGAATGAAAATTAAACTCTTATTTTGTTTTTGAGAAGAAAAAAAGTTAGTATAATATTTCAAAAAATCCATATAAAAACCTGCAAGAAGGCTCTAAGACCATTGAGTTTATCTTAACAAATTCTCTAAAATACATAAAAAAAAAAAAAATACCTCTATCTCCATTTTATAGAATCTTTGTTTATTATACTCTGCATCATATTTCCTATATATTCTTTATAATATTAAAATATTAAAATATTATTAATAATAAACATACTTAAAATTTACATTTATAACCAAATATTTCTTTTTATGCTAATTTTTTATTTAAAATAATTAAAGTTGCATATCAATATCGATCTCTTATTCAAGTACATTTTATAACCTTTAATACAGTTTATAGTATGAAAAAATACATTGGACGAATTTAAAGTTATAATATTTAAAAAAAAAAAGGGAATGAAAAAGTGGCTAAAATACGTTGGCTAAAATATTGGTTTTCTACATTTGGGGAACCACTTTGCCTATTCCTTATTTTAAAGAAATACTAGGTAATCTGATGTGATGCGAGTGCTCTAAGAGTATTTGCATTAGATTACCTTAACAGATTCTCTAAAATATAGAAAAAATAGACGCTATCTCTATTTTACATAATCTATATTTTTTATCTTTTACATCAGATTATCTATAATATTTCCTACTTTACTATAATATTATTTTTTAAGTCATACAATATTATTTATTTTAAAATTTTACGCATACCAATACAATACTAAATGGACACGGTAAAAGTAAGCCACATATAAATAGTAGTGGACCCGGCGATTATGACATAGTTATTATTTTATGTTTGATGAATTGAATAGTTGTTACTTAAATTTGTATATCCATTTTGGGTAAGCACTAGGTAATCTGATGCAAGATCAAAAAGTAACATTACCTAACTTTTCGTTATGGGGAGGAATGAATTTTAGAGAATTCGATGTGAATGCCCTTAGTATACACCACATTGCATCTTTTACCTTGTGGTGAATGTGTGTATATACAAAGAACCTCAAGATGCCTAAAGTTCCAAACCAATCTTCAATTGGATGCCTCTTTGGAAGTATTTACTGAACTTTGAAAGTTCCGAAAGTCTTATTTTCTTGGAAATAAGAGTTAATTTATGCACTGTTTGTCTGTTACAGATTCGAGCCATTGATGAATAGGATCCATAATTGTTCTTAGTCTTTCTATTGTTCCAGTGATGTTTCTCTTGATTATGCAAATGGGAAGCGGGGTTGTTTTCTTGGCCTCAGATTTCGGTTTTTATTTAATTGTGTTGGCATTTGATGTGGTTGCATCGAGATATCAATTTCTGCTAATAAGAATCTGTTTTGTGTTTAAAATTTTCGTTACTGTTATAACTGTCTTAGCAATTTAGAGCTACATTGTTGTGACCGCACGTTTGCTAAGTTATTCTGTATTCTCTCCGCTTTCCCTCCATAACTGAATATTGGATTAAAGGTTGGGGATTGAATTCAATTGGAATTGTTTATGAAGACAATGTTCTCCATAGAGTTAGGGTTGGTTTGAATGATAACAGCACGTTATTTTGAGTAATTTGAGCAGTTGACATTAGAAGTTTTTCAGATCGCAGTTGTATACTACTCATTTCAAATCTATGATGTTAAGTTTCAATCAACATGAAAAAATACTAACACGATAGAACTCATAAGCTTACCATCCACCATACACATTAAGTACCCAAATTCTCTTGATTTAACTTCACGTCCCTAAATGCAACTCTATGTTTGGTTTTCAAATACAGGTCAGGAGGGATGGGACAAAGATGACCCTTGCTCAGAGCAAAAAATTATCACAGCGCACAGCTGATAATACTCAGTGGGAGGATCGACAACTGTTGAGATCTGGAGCTATTACAATAAATGAAGTGCAGACAGAATTTGATGACGAGGATGAGCGCAAAGTTATTCTTCTTGTTCATGGTATGATAACTTAGATATCCCTTACCTAGGGCTAGGCGTTAAAATATTCCTGTGCCATTAATCCTGGTGACTCAGCTTCTTGTTATATATACATCTTTTCTTATCTCGTCATTGCTTTTTTCCCTTTCCTTGGGGATAGATACGAAACCTCCTTTCTTGGATGGGAGGGTTGTGTTCACAAAGCAAGCGGAGCTGGTATTACCATTAAAAGATCCGACTTCAGATATGGCTATAATATCCCGTAAGGGATCTAATCTGGTACGGGAAATCCGTGAGAAACAAAATATGAACAAATCACGTCAGCGCTTTTGGGAGCTTGCTGGCTCAAAACTTGGTGATATCCTTGGTGTCGAGAAATCTGCGGAGCAGGTATGACATGCTATAAAATTACAGTCTCTCTCTCTCTCTCCCCCTGAATTCGTCACTTCTGGCTTAAAACCGTAACTGAGTCTTGTTTTTTTTTTCCTTCTTATTGATAGATTGATGCTGACACTGCTGAAGTAGGCGAAGAAGGCGAAGTTGACTTCAAGGGAGATGCACGATTTTCAACACATTTGAAAAAGGGAGAAGCAGTGAGTGAGTTTGCGAAGTCTAAAACAATGGCTCAGCAACGACAGTATTTGCCTATATTTTCTGTACGCGATGAGTTGTTGCAGGTTTGTAAATTATCATTTTTTTGCTCCATTATTTTCTGTCTAGGAGAGCTGAAAATTAGTGTCGGCGCCATGTGGATGCAAACATATATTACTCTTTTTTGTGATAAATAAATTATCATGATTTTGGCAGTAATAAGAAATTACAAATCTCAGTTTTCTTATGATTTTCCTTTTTCTGTGTTAATGTGGTAGTTTTACTGGGCGTATAATGAGGAAATGTACTAATTCAAAGTTTTTCTAGCTGTGTTCTCATTTTTAACTCGGTTTTACAATTCTATGGAATAGGTTATCCGTGAAAATCAGGTGATTGTGGTCGTCGGAGAGACTGGTTCTGGAAAAACAACTCAGTTGACCCAGGTTTGTAGTAAGAATTTCACTATGGCGTAGAGTTTGCTAACAGAATTTATGTGTTCGGTTAACAATGATGCGGTTCCCTCACTTTCAATAAATATCCCCCATGTCCACACGCCACATCATTTTGTTGTACCCGTTACTTTTTGGTCCACACTGCTTGAGGACCAGGATATGATTTACTTTTTAAGTCCCTAATCTGTTGAACTTTTTGGCAGTATTTATATGAAGATGGTTACACAACCAATGGTATTGTCGGGTGCACCCAACCAAGGCGTGTAGCAGCGATGAGTGTCGCCAAAAGAGTGAGTGAAGAAATGGAAAGTGAGTTGGGTGATCAAGTTGGATATGCCATCCGCTTTGAGGATGTGACTGGACCTGACACTGTAATCAAGGTAACTTGTTAATAGCCTTTTCCTGTTCCCTTTCTCTTTTACTTCTTTGCTCTTTTTAAATTGGTGCAATTGAACTTTTCTGGGAAAAGAAAAACTAAACGGTGCAACTGAAGATGGTGAACAAGGGGCAAACTAGGGTGTTTGCAAACCCGACTTTATTGTATTTAAGTTTGCAATGCATAAGGAATTGAATTGTTTCATGCTGTCTTTGTGTCTCCCTTTTACAGTACATGACTGATGGTGTACTTTTGCGTGAGACACTTAAAGATGCCGATCTTGACAAGTACCGGTAAGAACAACTTTTTTTAGATCCTTTTCAAATTTATAATTCTAGCCTATATTATTATTGTCTTGAATTTGGTCATATGTATTACCAATTAAGTTATTTATTGACAATTAGTGTCTTAATGTTGCAGTGTTGTTGTAATGGACGAAGCACATGAGAGATCACTTAATACTGACGTGCTCTTTGGAATCCTTAAAAAGGTGGTAGCTCGTCGTCGAGACTTCAAGCTAATTGTGACATCCGCAACACTAAATGCACAGAAATTTTCAAATTTCTTTGGGAGGTAAATTCTGAAATTTAGTGCTAGCCTGTTGATCAGAATTTCGATGCTTTGGTTATGCAAATTTATAAATAAGTTTCTGTCTTTTGCAGTGTCCCAATTTTTCATATCCCTGGAAGAACTTTCCCCGTAAATATTCTGTACAGTAAATCCCCTTGTGAAGACTACGTTGAAGCTGCAGTAAAGCAAGCAATGACCATCCATATTACCAGTGCCCCGGGAGATATACTTATCTTCATGACTGGCCAAGATGAGATCGAAGCTACGTGTTATGCCCTTTCTGAGCGAATGGAACAACTTGTATCATCTGCAAAGAAATCAGTTCCTAAACTATTGATTCTGCCTATATACTCCCAACTTCCTGCTGACTTGCAAGCAAAAATATTCCAGAAAGCTGAAGAAGGGGCCCGCAAATGCATTGTTGCCACCAACATTGCGGAGACATCTTTAACAGTTGATGGGATTTATTATGTTATAGATACGGGTTATGGTAAGATGAAGGTGTATAACCCACGTATGGGTATGGATGCTTTGCAGGTTTTCCCTGTTAGTCGTGCCGCTGCTGATCAGCGTGCAGGTCGCGCAGGTAGAACGGGACCCGGAACTTGTTACCGCCTCTATACAGAGAGTGCTTACCAAAATGAGATGCTACAGAGTCCAGTGCCTGAGATCCAAAGGACTAATCTCGGGAACGTGGTCTTATTACTCAAGTCTTTGAAAGTCGAAAATTTGTTGGATTTTGATTTTATGGACCCACCTCCTCAAGAAAACATACTCAATTCCATGTACCAGTTGTGGGTTTTAGGTGCACTTAACAATGTTGGGAGCCTTACCGATCTTGGTTGGAAGATGGTGGAGTTCCCATTAGACCCCCCACTTGCGAAGATGCTTCTGATGGGAGAACAACTTGATTGTCTGAATGAGGTATTGACTATAGTGTCCATGCTTTCGGTCCCTTCGGTTTTCTTCAGGCCGAAAGACCGGGCAGAGGAGAGTGATGCTGCCCGTGAGAAGTTTTTCGTGCCCGAGTCAGACCACTTAACCCTTCTCAACGTCTACCAACAATGGAAAGCTAACCAATACCGGGGCGATTGGTGTAATGACCATTTTCTCCAAGTGAAAGGTTTGAAAAAAGCTAGAGAGGTGAGATCTCAACTACTCGATATTCTTAAGACGCTCAAAATCCCTCTTACTTCGTGTGGGCCTGATTGGGATATTGTGAGGAAAGCCATTTGTTCGGCATACTTTCACAATGCTGCAAGGCTTAAGGGTATCGGAGAATACGTGAATTGCAGGACGGGAATGCCATGTCACTTACACGCGAGTAGTGCTCTGTACGGTTTAGGTTATACTCCAGATTATGTGGTATACCATGAGTTGATTTTGACTACCAAGGAGTATATGCAGTGTGCTACTTCTGTCGAGGCTCAATGGTTGGCCGAGCTCGGGCCCATGTTTTTCTCAGTAAAAGACTCTGATACGTCTATGTTGGAGCATAAGAAGAAGCAGAAGGAAGAGAAGACAGCTATGGAGGAGGAGATGGAGAATTTGAGGAAGGCGCAAGCCGAGGAGGAGAGGGAAAACAAGGAGAGGGAAAGGAAGAAGAGAGCCAAGGAGCAGCAACAAGTGTCTATGCCAGGGCTAAAGCAAGGGTGCTCAACTTACCTCAGACCGAAGAAGTTTGGCTTGTAAGTGTATTGTGTTTCACATAATTAAGTTTTCTTGTCTTATTAACCCTTAAAAAAAAAAAGTCTTCTTGTCTTGTTTACATTTCGTTAGTTTCACATTTCAAAGAGTTGTTCATATACTACCCAAGCGTACAATAGATAATATCTATGCATAGATTGTTTTAAGAGTGGTGACATTCATTTTGATGTATAATAATCATTTTCTGAGATTTTGAGGTAATACGTGGATGATGTATACATCTTGCTTTTCTTTTATTTCTTGCTTTCCTTCTTTTGGTTTCGTATTTTTGGGTGGAGGGAGATGAAAAAAGTAGGAAAACTTTTATAAGTTTCATTACCTACAAATTAGAACCGATCGCATCAAGTTCATGTTCATAAATATTATGTCTGATAATCAGTTTGGTTTTTTTATTGAGCAATTGTGCCAGTATATTTTTTATTTTATTTTAAATTTTTGTTATTATTATAATTTTTTACTCAGCACCCTTCTGTATAGAGCTCTTGTTCAGGGTGTGAGAATGGCTCACCAAGTCTACTCTTTTTCTGTTTTTTGGAGAGCCTAAGGCCAGTTTGAGATTGTTTTGTCTAGTTGTTCAGTGTTTGATAAATACTCAATCACCTATTTTTAGTAACTTATTTTTTTTCCCTAAAGAGTGTTTTTCGAAGCAGGTCTATCTATTTTTACCGTCATTAATTACCAAAGTAATCTAAATTATAGTTACTACGTTCCACATGCTAACAAATTTTGTTTTTTTATAATAAAAAATACAATTTACCAAATAATACACTACTTAACAAAACAACTTTAAAATTTACTTACCAAGCATTAGAATTATTCTTTTAGAATCAACTTTTAAAAATAGTTTTAAGAAGCACAGTCTAAGAAAAAAAATAGATGCATCTAACTTAAAACTTCCAGCTTATTTAGGCCAAAACAGCAAAAATAACTCAGCTTAAAAGCTGAGGCAACCAAATTCAGTCCAACTTTTAAGCAAATAAGCAGATAACTTGAAGCTTAAAAGCTGCTTCTTTCATTTTTCAAACATACCATCTCAAAATGCATGCATCTTTTTGACAAGAAACAAATCACACACATTGTTTACATACATGGTTAAAATTATCCAAGTCACTAGGCCTAGTGTGCAACTTTCTAAAATTGCAGTAATGGATCCTAAATGTTTATATACAAGGGTTAATCGGTGCCTGATTAATGTATTTTAGGATTCTAGAATCATAAGAAGCCTAGAAAATTGCATCTCAACTACCAATTCATGTTCCAAAAAAAAATAATAATATTATATTTCTTGTAACGCTTACTTGATAAAGCAGAATAAGGGGTGACTTTGTAGTGGGAGCAATCTCTGCCATCGTCCTTGGAATATGGAGGTCCCATCACATCGAGCACTGCACATGGCGTTATAGCTCTGAACTCATGTATATTACCCCCCGATGTTGGATATAGAACTGAGGTGTGACATGGGGCTGTGAACGTCTTGTTCGCTTTCACTTTTGCAAGCCTTGCTGCAATACCGTCTATGAGGAATCAATGACTAATAAATTCATCTCAACGTTCAATTTCCATCTATACTTTTCCTTCCTTTCTTATTTACTTTTTTGAAAAGTTGTGATTGTGTTTATTCATTGTAAGAATCAGAAGTACATTTTTAACCAAACAACATATTAGAACAGCAAAATTTTGTAGTTGGGACGTATTTCGAAAGTCTCTACATGAGACTCCATCCACTCTTTTATACATTCGTATACACACACCAAGAGAGATAAAAGAGAGTGAGACTCACGTTGAGAAGGTGAGTTGTTCAAACTTATAGGGTCCACCCAATCGTAAGATTTAATGTGCATAGTTCCCAGCAGAAGCTTGCTAAATACAGTCATTTCGGGGTGATTATGCAGGGGAATGACAGCAGTTGCCGGGAGAAAGAATAAAGACAACTGCACAAGGAAAAGCGAAAGCTGAGTTGAATTATTTAACAACCAAACAAAGAGTACAATAACAACTCAAGTTTGTCAAGCATATCTGTAGTCACTGTAAGAAAATATTGGTACATTTTGCAAAACATTCATATTACTTGTAAATCTTTAAAGTGTTGACGCATAACACATTTAAACCTCGTGACACCAAAATTTCCGTACTACCTAACAACTGAAAAGTATTCCCACGTCATATGATCTGAACAAGAATTTGAACTTACAGAAAAATTGTTGCATTGGTATATAGTAGTGCATGTAACAATTGGAGTACTTTTGACAGGGTTTTCAGGCTTGAAGAACTGCAAATCTCGGCTTAGCCCAACATCTTCGGGCATCATACCATCTATAAAAAGATAAAGACTAATTAAAACCGAAAAAAAGTTAAAAGCCAATTCTAATAAATTGGATTAACATCAAATAGTTCATATTTTTGTATGCTTTAAAAGTGGTCCCATCCCAATTAAGCACACCATTTGGTTTCTAGGGAAAGTTTTCTATCCCTGGTTATAGGACCACTTACGTTTACAACATAGGAGATATCGATTCGTTGTACTAAAAACATTCCACATAGATGTCGCATTAGACGTATAGAACACAATTCATTAATTAGCATAGCATGTTCACAAGGGCTCTCAAACCTGTACTTCTAAATGAACCCATATCCTAAATTATATATATATATATATATATGTGCGAACATGCACAAGCTTGGGTATGTAGCCAGCTTTACTCTTATTTCTAGAAAAATTGTTTCCAAGGGAAAGAACTTGTGACACAAGCCGTGGTAGAGTTGTACACAACCCTAACCTATAGAAATTCAAGTTAGGGCTTTAAACGTCACCAATATCAATTTCAGGAGACACTGAATATGGAACAACTAGGATAATTGGATGGCTGCCATGTAAACAACAATCCCATTTCCTAAATTACAGATATTAAATTTTATGGAACCCTCCCATAATTGTTTCTAACACTATTGAATCTCCAGAAAGTGCAGACCAATGTTTATACTCTACTCCATTTTTTAAATTTAGGGATTATTGTCATCCTCCATATATCAACCTCTAATAAAGAGATAGGTATAGGGACCAAAACTTAGGGAATGCAAATCTATGATCTGGTGGAAATGCGCTAATAGCAATGTGAAATGCATCTGACAATGAGACAGTGAGCATTGCTACACCAACCCTCTTAAATCACCCCGAAACCCTTACCCATAAATCACCCCAAAAGCCTTGCCCATGAAATTTATAGAAAGTATGCAAATACACAGGGAATAATGCAGGCCAGGGTGCCAAGTTTATGAACAATCCAACACTGTCACGTCAACATGTAAAATTTTTGGGTGGGAAAGGGTGAGCTTAAGCAATTCTCCGTCAACATATCTAGAAAATGACCCGAAATAAATCAAAATCGTTGGATCACATGGAAATACCAAATTTTGCTGGCCCCATTCAAGGAACACTTTCTCAGGTGGACTTTTTAACATTAGGTCATCGTAAAAACACTATTAGCCGACGAGTTACGTAACAATCTACGTCATGGTTTTCTGGGTTCACTAGCTACTAAGCACATAAATTTTTCCATATGCCAAAGCGAATCTTGATCTCATGCTATGCAGGATAGCGTTTTAGTGCTTGTAAACTAATTTTGCATTTTCCATCAAAAAATGTTTGTTGCCTGGGAAACTATATCTAGCCAATACTCCAAATTGTTGCTCAGCTTTCAAGAATACTTCGATTCTAAAACAACATAAGTGCCAAAAATCCAAAAATATCATGAACATATCCATACAAAGACACGAAGCCCCGAAAATTGGAATTATTCCCAAACAATTCCAATGAACAAACTCCCAGTCACACGTGTGCATATACAACTAATAGTAATTAAACCACTCCACGGTTTAAACTACCATCTCTTTATACAAATAATCCTATTTAGTAATAATTTCTACAAGTTTTAGTCCCTGTAAATTATAGCTTAAAGTCCAATATAACAGGTGTAGAAAATCCAGTTTCATCCGATGAAACAATCCTCCTGTAGCACTGTTCAAAAAACAAAAATCTCTGTAAAAATAAATACACGACATAAATCAACAAAATGAAGATCCAACGGGTTCATCCAACTATTAAACAAAAGATCCACAACAGCATGTAATATAAATGTGTTTGTATTATTATTATTTAGAATTATGTATCTATCCACCGCCGGTGCATCGATGTCACGCGTACCAATTCGGTGCATCGGCGGTGGTGGACAGAAACTGTAGGCTATTTTTAAACGTACCCAAAATGAGGCAGAGTTTGTGGACATCGCGCGGGGGAGGAACAATGCCGATGCCCTTGAAGACGTTCCGGCAGGAGACGAACAATCGCTGCAGCGGCTCCGGGACGGCCACCGAGGGGGGCGGCGGTGGCCCCCGCCGCCCGGGCCGGAGCTGCTGCTGCTGCTTCTTCCCGCCCCTCTTCTTGCTCTTCGTCGCCTTCACGAGACGCCTCTGCTCCACCATCGTCGTCCCCAAATTACCAAAGCTAATAAATTAAATTCGTTCCTCTGTTAGTTAGTAATAGTAAGTTTGAAAATAATGGTTATAATAATAATAATAATAAAATTTGAAGTGCAAATGAAACTAATAGGGGGGAATAGTGGTTTTATATGGGAAGGGAGGGAGGGGTTAGAAAACCATGGGCCATGAGAAGGAAAAAAAAAAACAGAGGTTTCAAAGATATTTTGTGGGATGAATGTGGTGGTGGATGCAGGGGTAAAATGGGGATTTCAGTATCTTCCCGCCCCAAGATTAGATCTCAAACTACTAGATTTAACCGTCCCTGGTTTTGGAAGATGTTCGGACATTCCACGCGGTGGGGTAGGAGTTGACTTTTATGCCCTTCCCTTTTGGAGTAAAACTAGTTTGAAAGTAGCAATTATCTGGTTTTGTTAGAGTTAAAATTATTAGTAATATAGTATACAAATTACTCCTTCCGATTATAAATAAATAATAAATCCATCGGTACATAATTTTTACTAAAGTCCAATTGTTAAATTTTCATTTTGAAATTGAATATTAATTAACAACATATTTCTACGACTTTTTACTTATGTATTGTCCTTATAAATATGTAGGGGTGATAATGATAATTTATTTTGTTTTAACAATGATTTAATGTCTAAATAATAAAATAAATAAATTTTTTTGGACATTCAAATAAAAAAAGTGGCCATCTTATTGGTAGACAAAGCCTTTATTTAATATAAATGATCTTGTTTTTTAATTTATTTCCTCCATTTCATATTCAGTGTCATTAAAGATTATTGTACAAGGATTGAAAATTTCTTTAATTATCCCCGTTGTATAGAAAAATATTAATAGTTTATCAAATTACCCTTTGTTAAAATACTCGAAAAATTAATACGTTGAGTAATTGATAGGTGTAAAATTGAAAAAAAATAATAAAACCAATATTGGCCTTCTAAAGCAATACTTAATATGAAATTTAAAAAAAAATTAAAACAATACTTAATATGAAACTGGGGGAGTAATACAGAATAAAGATAGTTTCAGAAATCACAGCTTTGAAAAAATATTTTCCTCATTGAACTGAAAGTCTCGGATTTACACCTTTTTCTAAAAAAAATTATATAGGTTCATGTCGTTTTTTTTTTTTTTTTTTAAAATTTTTTTTAAAAAAAATTTTTTTTTTTTAATTTTTTTTTTTTTTTTTTTTTTTTTTGTGTCCAACCAGAACAAAATTCCTATGGTTTTTGTCCGCATAAAGGAATAAGAGAAATCGCAGCTTTGAAGGATAAAATTTTCCCAACTAAAACAAAAGGTGTGGCTTTAACTTGTGTTTCTCTGTAAATATGGGGAAGGGAAAGCTTCAAGCTACAATTTTTTCTTATAGTTTGATGTAAAAAAACACGGTTTAAAATAATTTAATTTTGTAATTATTTTGAAGACCAGTTTGTACATACTATTTTGTAAAACTACATTATTTAGGTCAAAAACTTGGTTTTGCTAGTTTTATTAGCTTGACAATTCGTTGGGTAAAGTTAATTTACAAGATTAAACAAATTAGAAAGGAGAAACGTGAAAAAAAATCTTAAAATTGAACAATATAATACAAATGTGACCAAATTTTGTTGCGTAGAATGAAGATAGACTATATTTTTTATACTACAAAATTTAGAATAGAAACACTGCAACGATACTCCTCCCTTCTTGTTAGTATTGTTTAGGTCCAACATGAGATACTAAAAATTAACATTTGGATTTCTTTATTTAGCACTCGTTAAATCTTTTGTGCTACAAACTAGGTAATATAACTTCCTGCAGAATAATTTAGAATTGTTATTCGAATATTTATCCCAAATATATCTCATATAAAGTTATGAAAGTACAAGTGTCACTTTTAAGAACTTGTATTGTACAATACAACTTCGAATTGCCTCTAGTTTGTTTTTTTTTTTTCTTGGAAATTAATTGCCTCTAGTTTGTTTGCATCAACAACACCTGTTATTGAAAACCAATGTTTTGTAACTTTATCCATAAATATTTTATGCATATATATGTATCTCTTCCTTACTACTATTAACTTTTGAACGAGTCCTTTGGTTTTAACAGATTCAAGATCTATTTTTCCATGGTTTTATTTTGCACCGCCTTTTGTGAGGGTTATCCGAGGGGCATTGTAATACCATTATTTTGTGCTTGATGATGTGGCATAGCTATACAGTTTATTTGGTTGTCGGTTTTAAGCATGGAAATCTAATTAAGTAAAAAACTGTATGAATACAACTTAAAAGTTTTCCAACTAAATGAAACCAATAGCGCAAATAATTCAACTTATAACCTACCTAGCCCATTACAATCATTTTTTAAGGGGAAAAAATAAAGAAATATTTTATGTTAGAGGCTACAGCCAACCAAACAATGCATAAAATTAGTATTTTGGCCAGCTGGACATTAGCAACAGGATCGCCCACCCTCAAAAATAAGGATTCGCTCACAATGCAAGTAACATTTTTTTTTTTAAATGTACATGAATTTTTTTTTTTGACAGAATTACTGTTTTTTTACTATTAAAATGTTATACGCTAAAATTAATTTACTGTTACTAATATTGGTTAAAACTAAATTAAAATATTAGTAGCAAATTATTTTTAATTTATAATATTTTTTTCTCAAATCACTATAATTAGTGTAGACTACCAAAAAGTAAAAGAGCAAAAGGTCAAAACAATTACTGTAAGATCCTGCTTAGCTACAGTAACGGTCCCCAAAGTTTGAATAAAATTCTATGTAGTTGTCATGTTTCAATTGTCACACTAATAGTCCCCATATTTTGAA
>MKEJ01000878.1:0-23714 GCA_001753735.1 Embelia ribes
TGTCAAACCAAATGGCATAACTAAGAACTCATAGTGTCCATAACGAGTCCCAAAAGTAGTCTTCTCAATATCCTCCTCCCGAATTCTCAGTTGATGGTACCCCAAATGCATATCAATCTTTGAGAAGTACCTTGACCCCTTCAATTGGTTAAACAAATCATCTATCCTCGACAACAGATACTTATTTTTAATGTCACTCGATTCAACTTCTAGTAGTCGATACACATCCTTATTGACCCATCATTCTTCTGTACAAACAGTATTGGTGCACTTTATGACGATATACTAACTCAGATGAAAGCATTATCCCGCATATGATCAATTTATATCCACACCTCCTCTATCTAGGTAGCAGCCAAATAGTACGATGTCACATAGATAGGACTAGGGGATATCAAATTTTTGGGTTACCTGATACCCAAATAAATTACTTGAACCCAAATACCCAAATTCATAATTTCGTTTGGGTTCAGGTATTTTTTTTTAAATTCGGGTACTTCAGGTATTCAGATTTATATTTTTTTTTAAAATTCAAGTATTTCGGGTATTCGGATTTGGGTTCGAGTTTGTTTTTGATTACCCGATTTACCAAAAAATTGAAACGATGTAGTTTTATCTCTTAAGGGCATATAAGTAAATTTGAATTTTTACCTAAATTCATATTCTCTCTGGCCGCAGAAACATTTCATACTCTCTTTCTTTGTCATTTTTTTTGCGATCTCTCTCTCTTTCTAATTGAAGCTTCCACATTTAAAGGTAATAACTGTAATATTGAAAAGTTTTATGTTATATTTTTATTTTCTTTATATGTTTTATGCTTCCAGTCCCATATTCGCAATCTTTCTCTCTCTATTCATCATAAATCTTTTAAAGGGGTAGAGAGAAGAATTTTTTTTTTTTTTAATTTTATTGCAGTTTTTTGGGTTTTTTTTTTTTTTTTTTTTTGTTTTGGGGTTGATTATTATAAATATTGGCAGGAGGTTTATAGAAGAGGAGGAAGGAAATTTGGGTTTATGAATGTAGGACCCTTGGGTTGTATTCCAGGTTTAAGAGCTCTTCAAAAAGGAAGCTATGGTGACTGTTTAGAAGCAGCAGCTTCAACACTAGCAAAGTTACACAATGAAGCACTCTCAAAGGAGCTTTCACTTCTAAGACACCAATTAATGGGTTTTAAGTACTCCCTTTATGATTTCAATGCCACTTTGAGCCAACTTATTAATCACCCTTCCGAATATGGTACTTTTCACATATCTCATATCTTTATTCATGTGATCATTCATATAGAGCTTCTTCGCTATCATTTATTGTTAAGTGGCCAATTCTACTAAAAATCCGAGCTCAAGCTTTGAGTAGGAATCATTTATATTACTTTTTCGACACTTTCATTACGTGCAAGCTGAATTCATTTCAACCTCAACCAACTTTAGAGAGTTGTTTGTTTTAATTAGATGATGAAATTGTAATTCTGTTCCACTAATTTTATCTTTTTTTTCCCCCTAAATCTTATTAAGGTTTCAAGGAAGGCAAAACAGCATGCTGTGGGATTGGGAGGTTTAGAGGAACTTTTAGCTGTGGAGGAAAGAGGCCACCAATTAAGGAATTTGAGCTGTGTGAGAACCCAAATCAATATGTCTTTTGGGACTCTTATCACTTGACTCAAAAGGCTTACAATATTATGGCCCATCAAATGTGGGCTGGGGGCCCATCAATTGCTGAGCCTTTCAATCTTAGCCATCTGTACCAATGCTTATAAGTCTAAATATTCAGTTTTTTTTTTTTTAAAGTTAGACGATTTTTTGCTACTCAGTTTCCAAGCTGATCATATTTGTCATTTTAGAGCAAATAAATTGAAAGTTCAAAGCTGGATGAATCCTTTTTTTTTTTTTTAGTTTTGTTTACACAATATATTTATTTAAAAGGTTCAACCAAACAAACCAATACTAAGTAACCATTTACAAATACCCTTTTTAAATCCGGACCAGCCAATTCAACGGGAAACCCTGCAACCAGTCCAAGTTCTGGTCCGATTGGCAGCGTTTAATCGCTCATGATCTAGAATCAGCCTCCTTTAGGCAAACCGGCAAGAACCCAAGGGGTGTCATTCTTTTGGGTAGGTATATCGAACATAAATATTGACATATCATCACTCGTGTATAATAATATCATATAAATGAGTCAATTAGAATGCAAGTAGAAGAGGTTTAGTAGAAATAAAAACAAAGACTTTGGTATTTTTAGTAGAAATAAAAACAAAGACTTTGGTATCATATAAATGACTCATTTTGAATATTGCATTAGGCCACATTCCATACCACGAAGACAGTTTGTAAGCAAAGACTTTGGTATTTTTACACATATCCAATTCGGAAAAGACCAAGCTACATGTTTGTATTTCTCTAGAGTTGTATATATATATATATATACGGCTTCTTATATTGGAAAAAGACCAAGCAGTAGAAATAAAAATTCAGATTTGAAGTAATTACATGAGCCTTGAATGTAGAATGTGTTTTTATCAAGACATGCTCATTAATTATTTTTAAACATGCCTTGGACAAATATATATATATATGTATATCTGTGATCACACCTGCAAATTTACTTGTTAATAAAGCTAATGTAGTTATATCCGCGCATGTTTAAAAAAATTAATGCACATGTGAACATCGGGCATATGATTATGGGAAGTTAAAATATTAGTATTATGTGAGAGGGGGATCAGGAAAAAATAAAATCACATATAAAAAGAAAAAATTGCATTAAAATATGAGATATGTGGTTTCTCTTTTTAAAAATTATTAGGGAGAATCGCTACCCCAACAAATTCGTGAATCCGTCCATAGATATCAGAGCTGTATAAAATTTGTGTAACCGGAATCTAACCCTGATCAATACTAAAGCCAATTGAAATAGTATTAATGTAATTTAAATATTTTTTTTTATAATCACAATTTTAACCATTTTTAGTAAATCATAAACTTTAATGAGAAATCAATCGCCACGTGACGGTATATATTAACAACAAGGACAGCAAATTTCATTATTTTTTTTCTTCTTTTTGTTACAAAAAGAGAAAAGGAAATAGGTTCAAAAACAGGGACATCCAACCAGTTGGCTATTTACAATGGAGTTATTTTAGCTTCTAAATATTAGCAATTTGCCCACATGAAATATATACCAAAGTCATTTTAGCTTCTAAATATAGTTTGAATTTTGGACCAATTCAAAGTTATAATAAGCACCGATTGCCGCAAACAAAATTAAATGACAAAAAGCCGAACAAAATATGAATTATGTTGTGAAACATGTGTGGCATGAATCACATTAAATGATCAATATAAATATGGCTTATTAGCTCAATTTATAGATAGAAAATAGGAAAAATGAATCAGAGAAAAAAAAAATTTATTATACTAATTATAATCATCTTTTTATATAGCGAAAAATGTACATATTTTGTTTTGTGGATTGGACCCAATCCAGAAGTGTTGGTGAGTCGAACAGTATTCATTTTTGTTTTTGCACTTATTTTTATGATTGATTCTTATGAGTATTATTAAAACAAATTATAAAACGTACATGACTAATTAATGTGAATGTACATAGCTACGCATTTCTATTAAGTTAAGTAATTAATTAGTGTGATTTTAACTCAGAAGGGTAAAACATGTTAGTATCAACGTGAAATTTGGTACAGGACCAAGTAAAGGTCACTAAATTTAGGGGGAAAAAAAAAAGAAGAAGTTATTTTTTGAGGAATAAGCATAAAGGAATTAGTTAAGAAAGTACAAGACAAAATAACCTCATGGCACTATATTTTCTTATATTTAACGACATGAAGATATATTTAATTACTTTAAAGCAAAATATGTACTAAAGTAACTAAATATGCATAGTACTATTTTCAATACCCACAAATTATTTATAAAATGAGCTATGTATTATTATGATTTTGCATGGACATAGAAGCCTATATATTGCATGGTACCGTTAGAAATGCTCATTTTGCATAATTTTTTTCAATTTTTCTACTTTAATTATTATTTTTACGACTATAAATAAAAGTATGTAAAAGTAGAACCCTTATCGAAATAACTTTTCGAAATTACACACAGTTGACCTAGTTAAATTAGTTGGCCAACACAAAGGGTTTTGGTGATTAAAAGGAACATATACAGTTTCTAAGATTTAAACCCCATCCGCTGGCTAGACCTTTTTCAACAGCTATAAATTATTGTGAGGGAAAATATATACAATGTAAAGGAATAAATAAAAACTGAAATAAACTCTAAAAAAACAAAATTAATTAAATCCCACCATGTGCCAAAGGACTTTACAAAAAAATTTTAATTGCAAGGACGTCATTATTTTGATACTATATTTGAAAGTCTCAGTTACAAAATATTTGCCAAGGGATATATAATACCAATTTAGAGACTACTACAGATAAATCTTTTTTTTTCTTTCGGGAGAATGAAGTACATTTTGTTATTTATTGATGAGTCTTTTCTCTGAGCGTCGTTATTAATTTTTGCCACATATATAAATAAATTGTGTTCATCGAGAAATTACATATGAAAATTGTTTTAAAGAAGAAATGATGGATTATCTTTAATTAAGGTAAAAACAAGCACGCACGTACGTACCTTGACACTTCCAATACACTCTTGGCACACTATTTTTCTATAAATTATTTTGATAATTAAAAATTGTGTATAAAATTTATACAGAAACCCTATATATACCTAGCTATTTATGTAATATACGCTATTTTTAATTCTCTAGCTACATGATAACTAGGACTAAATTTTATTCTATCACATTCTTATGTGTACGTATTTTGTAAATTGCATGGTACTAGATAGTGCTATCACACCAGCATTTTTTTGTTTACTAATTAAATATAAAAAAAAAAACAAATGTTCTTAAATTTACTAGGTCAACTAATATGATTACATGCACGAACTTGCACTTTGTAAAATATATTTTAAGAAAACAACATCCATAGGTTTCTTAAAAAAGTACGACTCTATAACCAAATACTTTGTCCATAAAATTGTCCATTGACTTCTACGAATGGAATATATACTTGTTCAATCAAACCAACGTCTTAATATAGAGAAGTCAATATAACTATGATGACTGCGTGTCAAAATTATATATCCCTCCATCGCGTAAAATAATAATAATAATAAAAAAAAAATGGGAAAATACACGTCTACTACTACTATAAATAGCTTGTCTCCAAGAAAAGCACAAACCATTAGAAATTACATAACAATAATAAACCAAACTAAGCCATGGCAAGATTTTTTCTCTCCTCTAATTTCTCTTTAGTTATCATTGCGCTTCTAGTTTCCGTTAATATTGTGCAAGCCAAACTTGGTACGGGGTTGTTTGTGTTTGGCGATTCATTCTATGATACTGGTGATAGCAATTATCTTTCTACTGCTACTCTGCACGCAAATATCCCACCATACGGAGAGACATTCTTCGAGAAGCCCACGGGACGCTTTTGTGATGGCCGCTTGATTCCAGATTTTATCGGTAATTAATTACCATCGGGCCTTAATTTTTTAAACCTAATTACATTTTGCTCCTGTCAAATATACATATATGATATTCTTTAATATGACAAACCATGAGTCTCTCATTTTGTCAAAGTGCATTAGCTTCACACTCTCTATAAAATTTCACTAAATTAAAATTTCCAGCGTCTTTGGTTCTGGGTGTACTTACTTTCAATTTTGGGTTTATTACGAGCAGCTGAATACGCAAATCTATCATTACCACCGCCTTTCCTACAGCTAGGGTTGACATCATACAAGACGGGTGTAGATTTTGCTTGTGCGGGAGCTGGGGCTCTAAACGAAACTTTTCAAGGAAGAGTAAGTATTCTTTTCCCCAAAATATCGTCACCCTTGCTTATGATAATATCCTTTTGCCCTTTTCGAATAAGTTTTTATTGTAGATTCAGCTTTTTTCCTGCGAAATATTTTACCTATATATGTTTATTTATTTAGTCATGTATAGAAATAAACAGTACTAATAGACAAGCATGAAATATACGAGATTTTACTGGAAATGGGCATGCATCAAAATGTAACAGTATCGTTATTATAATATAAACAAATGGTTTGTGAACGATTTATCTCAACTTTTTTTTTTTTGGCAGGTAATAAGTCTCGAAAAACAAGTGGAGAATTACAAGAAAGTGATTGTAAAATTGAGACAACAATTTGGGGATGGAAATTCAAAGGCAATATTATCAAAGGGTGTGTATATATTCAACATAGGAACAAACGATTATCTCTATCCTTTATCAACTAATCCCGCAGTTCTCACCCCTCAATACGTAAGCTTGGTGGTCGGAAACATTACTAACGTAATTAAAGTAAGTACTATTTTTTCAACAAACAAAAAAAGAAAAGAAAAAGTTATTGGATTAAAATTATAACCATGGAATTGTTCTCATGATAATTTATTGTCGGTCAATTTTACAGGAGATATACAGGCTAGGAGGTCGTAAATTTGCAATTAACAACGTCGGACCCTTAGGTTGCTTTCCGGTTGTAAAAGCAGCGGTAAATTCCAATGGGACGTGCTTCCTACAAGTGCAACAGCTCGTGTTGCTACATAACCTACAACTCTCACAAGCCCTAGCGGGACTAGCACTACAATACACTGATTTCAAATACGGGCTTTTCGACATGTACACCAACTTGGACAAAAGGATCAATAACCCAACTAATTATGGTAAATCCTTAAAATTATTCCTTCTTAAATTGAATTTAGCCACACATCATATTATTCACACAAAACATTTAATCCGATCAATTGTAGTAATATTTATTTATTTTTGAGGTAAATAAACAGTTTCGATTCTAATTCAAAACTGGTTCCTTTTTTTCTTTTTCTTTTTTTTTTTTTTTTTTTGAAAATTTCGAAAATATAAAAGTGTCTAGGAGCATATCTTCAATAAAGGTTATACACCCAAGATATAAATAAGTTCAAAACACAATATAAATATTACAAATCTCCTAGCCTAACCAATAGCATGTCGATCGGCTGAATACAATAAACCCTCATGTGTTTCAAATTTGCTCCAGGTCGTGATAAATGATGGATTATTATTTAAGAAAATCACTCACAACCCGACAGGCTAGGCTAGGCTAGTTTAGCGTAATAGACCATCACGATATCATTTTGTTGCATTTTCGCATATAATGAATATTTTTGAACATATAATAATGATTTTTTTTTTTTTACTTTATAGGTTTCAAGGAAACAAGTACAGCATGTTGTGGAACAGGACTATTTAGAGGAATATTTAGCTGTGGAGGACAAGGAAATTTAACAGCATATGAACTTTGCTCTAACCCAAAAGAGCATTTATTTTGGGACTCAGTTCACCCCACGGAGATGACTTATACTGATTTAGCGGCTCTCATATGGGCCGGAAGCTCACCTGATATTGGCCCTTACAATGTCAAGACTCTTTTCCAATTATCATAATATATATATATATTACTTTTTTGGCATTTTTAAATTTTTTTTCTATTTTTTTATTTATTTTTCGTATATGCATCAATGAAAGAGAAATTGTTGGAAAGGCACATAATTGTAATTCACTTGAAAAGATTGCAGTACCATGTGTTTGTTTTACCTCATAATTAATAAAAATGTCTTTTTTTTTTTTAAATTATTATTTCCATCTTATTTTAGTTTTGGGCTGTTAAAGATTCGAACTTCTGAAATATTTCAATGAAAAAACTTTTGATAGTCTCCTAAAATGTGCCACTATGATGAATATCATTGTTTTACGTTAGGTGATGTGGGATCATTTTATTTAAAAGTTTAAGCTATTAGAAAGATGTGCGTTATATTATTTATTATTATATTTAAAACGTTATCTCGTTTGTGTTACCATCTTATATATCTATCTGCTCAGATGTCATGTTATCTAATGTGCTACCATTTTATATAAACGCTTAAGCTTTTGTTGAGATGCCTAGTTTATTATTTGTTAATATATTCAATAGTTTATGATGAATAAGGCATCTTTTGGGCATTTTACTTCATTTAATATTGGAAATAGCAATTTTGCCATTTAAAAAAGTGTAGACTGGCCTCATGGGATCTCATATGATTATGTCACTATACAATAATAAGTTTGAATTTGTCGCAATAATTTTAATATGATGAAAACAGTCGCGGTACCAACCATATTCAAGGGGTGCGAGGTAGACTTGCTTCTCACTCGTGGTAGAAAAAACCAATTAGCTAATAGCTTATTTCATTCCATAAATTCCACATGAGCCAAAGCTTAAAATTTAAAGGCCTCAATAAGTAACGGCCATTTGCAGCAAAGGAAATGAAAATAAAACTAATAAAAGACTTAACTTAATTACACAGATATGAAAGGGAAACTAATAAAATGATAGCAAATAAGGAAAGCTTTGATTGAGCAATCTTATTATCAATGGCCATTATTTTCAAGCCATGAAATCATATGGTCTTTTAAAGTCAAGAAATCTTCGAGCCCATGTTGCGATTTTGAGGAACATGCGTTGCTCCTTCACCCAAGCCCTTCCTCTTCATGATGACGTTTCTGCAAAGAAGTTTGTTGCACGAAGTAACTAAATAATGTGAAACAACACTTGCGGATAATATATATATATATATATATATATATATATATACTGCCAAAATATTTATTTTCAAAAAAAAAAAAAAAAAGGAAAAAGAAAAAGTTGTCTTGTCACTAGAAATTAACTTATATTTCAAATGAGATGACAAATAAAAACATTAATTGTGCAATATTGATGCTTCTAATTTATATATATTATGTATGGATATAGTTTATATTTTTACTAATGTGATTTATGTTATAAATCATGCCAAAAAATAAATATAATAATTTGTAGGAAAGTAAAATAAGAGACTAAAATTTACGTGCTTCAGTCCCAAGTTAAAACAAGTTTAACTTGAGCCCACTACACGAGACTAATAACGGTGTATACTTTTATTTATATAAATAGAGAAATTATAAATGTAATATAAAACTAAAAATCTGGACCAAAGTGGATATATTCCCTCTTTTATTTGCTCTTTTTTCTTTCTATTTTCTGATCTCTATTGGTGCATTCTTTGTGCGCCTTTTTCATTTTCTGAGCATCTTTCTTCGTCTTCTTCATATTTTTTTTTATAGGCGAATATGTACGTGATAAGCCAATGTGGTGGGCTATACTTACAAAGAACATAGTATTTATATTTAATAATTGAGTTTCGTACTTATATTAGCCACAATAAAATATAAATATTTTAAAACAATTTACTAATTTTTTTGGGCCCAGTCGACGGATTTTATATGCTTATTATTACTTTGAACTGGTCACTTAATTCAAGAGAAGAGACCTTCTTATTGACGTGGTATTTAGACAGTTGTCTTGGTCTCTTTATGATTGGGACACCTCACTTTCAATGTAGATTTTCAAATCTTTTAATGCATCTTTTAATATAAAAGACACGGATTTTAGTAACCGAGTTCAACGATATTAGTATTTTCCACCTAATTTTCAAGACAAATTTAATAATTCCAAACGCAATAGGAGCAAAAGTGATTTATGCACCAATTCCAAAAGCCCAATATTTTATTGCTTTTTTCTAGCCGTCCCTTTTTTACTTTCTTTCTCCGAAATTGCAATATTCGATGTTTGGTAAGGAATAATGCACATATTTTTTTATAATAATTTGTTTATTTTTTTCTAAGGATGTAGTGATATCTATCATTGAAAATTGGTAAAATAGTGATATCTTATTAGTTCGCTACTTTCTGTTTATAAATACTGACCTACGCATTAGTAGGAAGATCCGACTTACTTCGACAAAAAGTTTTGAAAAATATCTATCAGAGTTTGGACAAAAAATAATCGAATATACCCAAGCAAGCGCTCGGATCTATTATAAAAAATTTGATTATAGACTTTTTTTTTTTTTCAACTTATAAGTTTCAATCTGTAAGTTTTTTTGTTAAAAAGTTGGAGCACGTTTGATTATTCAGCTTAAAAGCTGAACTTATTTGCTATTTTGGTTTAAATAAACAAAAAATTTTAAATTATATTTTTACTCCTATTTTGAAATATAAATATATTAACTTATTTACCTTGGACGAAATGAATCATTTACGTCAAATTAGGATGCTATCCAATTGAACTTGGTCACATTTGAGTTCTAACGTGGCTAATAATTCGACAATATTGAAACGGTTGGGTCAATAGTCAACTTAACTCTCTTTCTTCTCCCAAACATGCACATTTAATTCTTGATGAGTAATAATTTACTTATTGAAAATTTATATAAAAAATTTACACATAATTATATTATATGATTAATAATTCATTGTATCATTCCAATTTATAAGAAAAAAAAAATATGTGATGATGTGATTAATTGTTAACTACACAACAAAATTTGATACAAATTTTTTTTTGTACGAATAGCATTTCTCTTAAATTCTTTTACAAATAATGATCTTTTTTATTACCAAATATGTAATTGTTACTCCCTTTTTAAAATAGAAGTCATTTAAAATTGGTGCACATAGATTAAAATGGTTATTAAATAATATTAATATTAGCAAAAAATAAGTACACTTTACATAGATACTCCTTTATGAAATATTTGCCTTGTATGGAATAGTTGAAAAATTAATGAGGATTATATGAGTGAAATTGAAAAAAGAGTAATAAATATATTTTTTATTTTTTAAAGCGATAATTTTAAATAAGATAAATTCTTTAAAATGACATTTATTTTAAAACGAAAGTAGTAACTCATAAACACATTCACATAGAGAATAAAAAGGGTAAATTTTGAAATATAAAGAAGACTAAGGTAACAAAGTTAACATGATTACATGGAAGGGAAAAAATAGAAATATAAAGAATGTCTTGGTATGAATCAAGTTAAATAATTACTATAAATATGACCCATTAGCTCAGTTTATGGATAAAGAGTAAGAAAAAAAATTAGAAAAAAAAATTATTATACTAATTGTAATCATCTTTTCATATAGTGAAAAAAATACATATTTTGTTTGTGGATCAAACCCAATCCAAAAATATTGCTGAGTCGATTCACATATATCTTGTTATTTATTTTTATTTCTACACTTATTTTTATGGTTAATTCCTACTAGTATTATTATAACAAAGAAGACAAAAGTTAGCTTGATTACGTAGAAGGGAAAAAAATAGAAGTATAAAGAAGGCTGAGGGAATAAAATTAATTTGATTACATATAAAAGTTATTGGTGAACCCAGAGGAAGATTGGGGTAGTTACGGCTCCACTGATATCCAAAAGTATGTAGATTTTATATATAAATTTTGATAGAAAATTGTATTTCTTCCCCTCCATTCCAACAGTATCACTTATTTTTTACAAGAATAAATAAATATTAATTAATATTACTGAAATTCAAAATATTTTTATTTTATTTCCTAATATACCTATTATTAATATTATCTATTTTGTACCTATTATTAATATTATCTATTTTGTACAATTCATTATAAGTGAAGTAATTAAATAATTACAATAAACAAGGATATTTTAATAAAATAGTTTCTCAACTATTTTTTTAGAATAAAAATTGGATACTTGTTAAAATATTATCTATTTTGATCTTGTAACCCACCGATACTTGTTAAAAAATGAAACTGGTTTTATATATTGGGACATATTAAAAAAAAAAATTAATAAAATGGAACAGAGATGTTGTCATTTATCGTATGATTGGGGAGTGTAAAATCAATCGATTTAAGCTAACTATGTCTGTCCATTTATCAATATACGCATAACTAAATGTAAGGAAAATATACAAATAATAATAATAATAATAACAAAATTAAGAAAAACAACACTATTTATAAGTGAAAATAATCTAAGAGTTTCAGCTGGATGACTTGACCGTTTCAACCATAATAATAATAATAAACAAGGAAATGTAATTCAGACCCTATTAAAAAAAAAAAAAAAAAAGCAACAACTTGTGGGAAGGGCGCATTACCGTTCTAGCAGTTTATATTCCGTAAATTTGGCCCTGATTAATCATCGATTGATATTAAATTTATAAATTTTTATAAAAAAAAATAAAATAAATTATTTAATCTTAAACACTGATACAAATGCAAAAGACATGGACCCCCAAACATTGCTCTGGGTAGAGCCCCAGGATCCAGAACTTGTCACTTTGAAAGCAGGTTTTATACTTTCATTTATAGAAAGAATGTCACAGCTGCATAAAGTACATCTCACTTATATTTTTAATTGTTTGGTACATTAAAATAAATGCAATTATATTTCTCCTAGACTCCTGAGACAGTTATTTTCATCCATCTCAGAATGTTTTTAGTATGCAAATCTTCACGATAATTACGTATTCGTTTCAATTGAGGAAAGTAATTCTCTTCGCTCATTACTCCTAATGGCATTGTTAACCATCTTGTGGAAAAATAATTTGTAGTTACAGAATAATTTTTTTATGCTGTTTTTATTCCTTAGAATCTATGGAGTTAAATTCATTATTTGAGCGACCATAACGCTACTCAGATAATGAACTATACATTACGATCGTTTCCAAATTTGAATGACATAATTTTATTAATTGTATGCATTTCGCCTGCAAATAAAGTGTATACATGTATGCATGTATAATTTTCATATATGGAAGTCACTGTTATCTATTTACCTATTAAAAAAATATTGCCCTACTCTTAATGTGTTACATGCTTCAACTTGGTAAAGTATTCTAGTAGTAAATTATTTTGATGACAAAAAAAAAAAAAAAAAGGTTTTGGAATAACGATTCTAAGCAAATACTTGGTCAATAGAAACATCCATTGACTTTGTAATAGATTATACCAATGATGACGCGTAATTATCCAAGAATACATACTATAAATAAGAAGTAGCAACTCTTGGGGAAAAGCACAAAACTTTTGGTGATCTACTAGTTGGCTCATAATAATAACAAGAAGCTCTCTCTAAAAGCTAGCCAAAAAAACCCATGGCAAGACTTTTTTCAACTTTTCTAGCTTTTGTGCTCTTCATCTCTACTAATGTTGTGCAAGGCAAACTTGTTCCTGGCCTTTTTGTGTTTGGAGACTCTTTCTATGACACTGGCGATAGCAATTTTGTTGCTTCCGCTAGTATGCGTGCGGATAAGCCACCCTATGGAGTAACCTACTTCGCGAAACCCACAGGCCGCTTCTCTGATGGCCGTCTGATCCCTGATTTTATTGGTAATTATCAAATAAAGGCTTTTCTTACATGTGCAAATTAATCAGAGGATAACCTGTAATATTTCTTATGTAAAAACATCGGTGCAACATTTTCACTCAGATTTCGAGTCAATACCACACGACTACAACATATATATATTTTTTAAACTCGTAAGATGCATCTATATAGTTTCATAACTTACAACATATGATTATGCTGAGCCGTAGCTTAACGTTGAAAGTAATTTTGTGATAAAAAAAATTTTGGTAAATAAATGACATGCTTAATATATATACATATGTGCTAATACTTATTTTCTGTTGTTTATATTTTTGGTAGCTAAATACGCACATCTACCGTTGCCACAACCATATCTTCAGCCAGGGCTGACGTCATACAGAAAGGGAGTGGATTTTGCTTGTGCTGGGGCTGGGGCTCTAAATAACACTTTCCAAGGAACTGTGAGTAATTATTTATTTATATATTCTTTTGCACAAATTTCACTTAATTGCTTACAACAAAATGAAAGTTTGTTTGGTTGGTACTTTATAAATCAAAAATTAGTTTTTTTCCATCAAGAAAAAGCCGAATGATTCTAGTTTAAATCTTTTTATTTTTTTTTTAGTCAAAACTTGAAAAAAAATTTAATAATCATCAAAGATTGAGCAGCCAAATGAATGCCCTATTTCAAGCGAATAATTAAACAATTTGAATTTAAAATCTGTCACTAAACAAGTCAAGAGTAAACATGGCTATGTTTTTCTTTTCAAATTATCTAAAGTCACTTATTGACATTACACTAAAGTTTATAAACAACTCCTAAACGTGACAAGTGTAACCATACAAGCCCAATTAAGTAGCTCTAATGTTTATAATTAAAATCATTTATTACATTACAATGAAGTTGATTTTATTTTCTTGGGGACCATTTTGCAGGTAATTAATCTGGGAACTCAAGTAGACAATTACAAGAAAGTGATGGTAAAATTGAGACAACAATTTGGGCATGGAAATTCAAAGGCAATAATATCAAAATCTGTGTATTTGTTGAACATTGGCACAAATGATTATCTCTATCCTTTAGCAACTAATCCAACAATTCTCAACCCTCAATATGTGCAGTTGGTTGTTGGAAACATTACTCTGGCAATTAATGTGAGCATTGCATCCACCCACCAATATATTCATTTCATATTTATATTTATGTATTTTCTTCCCATTTGAAAATTAATATATATATATACATTGTTTTGTAGTCATATATAAGTTTTTTTAACAATGGTTTTATTTACTATTTGGTTTGGTTTTTGACCTAGTTGATTTATGCCAGCTTGTTTTCATATTTGTTAGAATTATTGCTAATATGAAAAGGTTAGATTATGTAATTTCATTAATCAGTAAGAATTGTTTTTCAACTTTTCATATTATTTGATAATTCTTATGGTTATTTTTCAATTTGCAGGAGTTATATAGACTCGGAGCTCGAAAATTTGCAATTAACAACGTGGGACCGTTGGGTTGTTTTCCGGTAGTAAAAGCATCGGTTCCGAAGATGAACGGAACATGTTTCGAACAAGTGTCGCAACTTGCCATGTTACATAATCAGCTACTCTCGCAGGCACTCTCGGGCTTTGCAAAAGAATTTAAAGATTTCAAATATGGTCTTTTCGACATGTATACAAATATGGAGAAAAGGATTGCTAACCCAACTTCTTATGGTATGTATATACATATATATATTTGCCTGGACACATATCTCTCATCTACTAATTATATTCTTTTACAACCATTGTACACGTATACAGTCCAAATACATAAAATGTCATGTTTCTTTAGGCCAATCAATTTGATGCAAATAGCCACTAAGTTTACTTAATAAATCACCAGTTTGTAACAGTCATGCATGTTATTTGATCTATATACATAATTTTCGTACAATTGTTACAAATCATCATTTTCTTCATGCTAATTAAACCCCCCTAGTCGGAACATAACAATGTTGTAATTCCTACTACTGTCACGTTTTGCCACTTCTTATTTTGGCGTCAATTTATGTACTTTTTCCGCACTTAATAATTTATTTTTATTATTTTTTAGGTTTCACAGAAAGCACATCAGCATGTTGCGGATCGGGGCCATACAGAGGGATATTCAGTTGTGGTGGACAAGGAAACTATACTACATATGAAGTATGTCACAATCCGAAAGATCATATATTTTGGGACTCGGTACACCCCTCTGATAGGATTTACAAAGAATTGGCAACTCTAGCATGGAAGGGTGGCGTAGTCGATATTGCACCTTACAATTTGAGGACTCTATTCCTATTGCCATAGATGTTACATTCTTTTTTCGCATTGGCCGGATTTAGACTGAAGAGATTTTAAATCGGACCAAGTATTTTTTAATCTGATCAAGAATCCACTTTTTCTGAACTGAAAAAAGAAATGTAAAATGACAGCTTATGGTACCTCAATGTTCGTTTTCCCTCACGAATAAGTGAACTGGTTTTTTTTTTATTTATTTTTTTTCATTTTTCTCCATTTGTTAATTTAATTCGATGTTATATGCACGAGGATAATTTAAAATTGTGCAGTTTTATGTTAAATGGAAGACTTGAACGAGTTTCGTAGCTTACTTGTCAATATGATTTCATGTTCGGTTATATAGACCTGTTGAGACAGTTTTGTAAAAATTTCGTGACACACAACATATCTCGCCAACTTTTTGCAATAATATTAGTTATTTCGGATGGGAAATGTTGTCACAGGAGCTAAAATAGCACGTACATTTTTTCAAATTAACTAGTGGATAATGTTTAGATAAGCAATACGATAATATTAAGTATTCTAATAAACATTAGAAAAAATACAATAATAATTGTTCGTATTCATTCTTTAATGTTAAATGACGTGCTCATGTTGCTTTGTAAATACAAGTTGTCACGAAAATATTTTTGTCTTGTGAAGCATTTCCTTTAAACATAAGTTGCAAAAGTAATGATATGCAGACAAAAACATTTTACACATGCGCGTATGAAACGTGACTCAACATCGCATTAAGATATTGGTATATCCCATGAACATTTAACATTTTAGTAACTGAAGAAGTCGTCAACTCGCAAGACTTGTATAGGAGCCCCAATCCGACATACACGAGAACGGTTGAAACAGTACACATGCATACAAGCGTATGGAATCCACTGATCCTGAATGTCGCAAACTCATAAAGGCAACACTCCAATGAGTAAATTCCCAATCTTGTAAAAACAAACGAGCAAAAATGGCAAGAGAAAATTTACTCAGTAAAGCTATAGCACTAAGCCTCATCTCTACAAACGACATCAAAGGAAAAGGAAATGCCGATGCCAGGCAAAATTAAGTGACATAATCATCAGAGTACCGAAGTTGCCAAAATTCTCTAGAACTCAAAACATCTGATACAACTAAAAATATTCAAACAAAATCTCTCCACTGAAAATTTTTAAAAAGGATAATTCATAGAGTTGACAGAGTTTGGGCTAAAGTACCGGAGCAAAATTCTTCGATAAATTTCTATTCCCAATTTCCAACTTCAGTTGGGACGTTTGTTGGTGGAAGAGCTGCATCCCATTCTCCACCAGCTGGCGCCACTGAAAAACATACGTTGGACGAGAGTAAATCAACAAGTTAAACAATTATTGCAAAAGTATATCAGTTTTAACTGATTACAATGCTCCCCTGCCTTTTGACTAAAATTACAACCGGAAAATCAATTACCATAAACAATTGGCTTACATGACATAATTTTGAGCTACAAACTACACATTGATGGCATTAGAATACAAACGAACACGAATTCAACCTCCCACAACCATTCAAACTACATTCCTAAATTATTTTACACAAAAATAATTTTCAAGTCAAATAAAATCACAGTAATAACTAAATCCCGATCCCTCCATAACATAACAATGGAGCAAATACCTGCATCTGAAATCCAGCCACCTGCAGCAGGAACTGCAGCTGGAGCCACCGCATCAGCCCACTGGGCATCAGAGACTTGTCCACTCCACTGCTCAACTGCCCCGGCAGGATAATCTGGTACATAATCCTGGACAGCAATTGCTTCTTCTTCTTGCTGTTCCCTGGTCTCTTCAGGCTCCCGGTAGAAAAACAGATCCACCTAAAATTAGGCCAGAAAGAAAAGATGTTAACTAAGCCTATAAATATTTTAACAGAATTGCATACGAGAAATGATCATGTGCTATTAATTAATGCCATAGAAAAGTGAGATTATTACCATCACATCCCATCTATGTCCCTGAGGGATAGTGTTGCGCATCTGAAGAACCATTCTTGCTAACAGCCAAAACAGACAGCCGATGCTGTGCTTCCCCTTGTTATTGGCTGGAATGCCAATATCAACATACCGCATTGGGGAATCAGTATCACAGAAAGCAATAGTTGGAATGTTCCCCAAAGCAGCTTCTTTAATTGGCTGCAAAGGGTTTTGAGTTCAACTTGTCAGCCAAAGTAAAAGTAAACATATGCATAAAGAATATATTGAAGCAAATAACATCTATGTAAATGGAATTCAATAATAGTTTCTGTCATCCCTTGGAATTCAAATAACATCTTAGTAGTACCACACATCAAACCCTAATCTATCCTCATGACTTGAAGAATTGAGAACCAAGAAGTTAAAAAATAATGACAAAACGTGTTAATATATATAATTCCACATGTGGTTTTACCTGATGGTCCGTTCGCGGGTCAGTGAGGATCAAAAGACGAGGCTCACTGAATGATGTCTGCATCTGGTTAGTGAATGTACCGGGAGTGTGACGACCAGCGATAGCGTTAGCACCAGTGTACTGTGCAAACTTCAGAACAGCTCTCTGACCATAGGGCCTAGCAGACTGCACAATAATGTCTTTCGGGTTTTCAATGGCAACAATAACCCTAGCCGCCATTTGAAGTTTCTCCCACGTTTTCCCAAGGTTGATGATGTAAATTCCTGATAATCAAAAGTAAATTGTCAAAACTTCCTCGCCCAGACACTTTGCTTTCTAAGTTCAGATGCTTTACGCTGGTCTCGTATAGCATAGTCAAGACCAATAATAAATTGGGGTAGGCTAAATGGATAACATGGCAGGTCATAAAGGTATTGCATTAACAAGTAAGAAAAAGGAATCCAGCATATCAGTAGAAAGTAATCTATCTAGAACTAGAAATGCTGGTATTGATTACCCCTTAGAAAGGCTGGTGCTAATGCTGTGATACAAAATTCAAATACATACTTTATAATACACATACATACTACTCATAAAAATAGATCACAGATGCTTAAAAAAAAACCCAAGGACTATATAATAATACACACAATAAATTACAAACGTGAGCGCGCGCGCGAGAGAGAGAGAGAGAGAGAGAGGCAGACCATCGTTGCGGCGCGTGTAGACGTAGCGCTCCATCTGGAAATCGCAGTTCTTGGTGCCGAGGTGTACCTCCGCCGCCAACATCTTCTGTATATCCGCCTCTCGAGTCGTCATCTCCCGAGCACCTCCTCCTGCCGCCGCCGCCGCCATCTCTCTCTCTCTCTCTCTCTCTCTGTGTGATCAGAGAAAGCAGTGTGCGACGAGCTTGGTGACTCAGCCGCGAATGAATGGATGAATTAATGACGTAGAGTATTTATATCTGTTCTCTCACACTTAAACCCTAGTGCTTGTAAGGCCTGCGGAATCGGCCGCACTAAGCCATGAGATTAGTTGGGCTATAGCTAAAGCCCGGCCCTTTCCGTTTAGACTTCCTTAGTTGGGCCTTGAGTTTGCTTGAACAATTAAATAAGGCTCCTTAAAACGAACTAGATTACGAAAAACTCCACAAGAACTCGTTTAATTATTTTAAAAATAAAAATATATATATATTGCAAATTATAAGAGTAATTTTGCATAAACTTCATATTAAATGATTAGTTATTATTCCATAGTTATTTTACTATGGGTTCATGTTAGTAATAAGCTCTTTAAAGGGTTTGGCGGCAAAATCATAACAATAATGACTAATGAATCGAGCCGAACATAACGAACATGTTAAAGAGCCCGAGCTTGTCAAATATGAAGCAAAGCAAGTCAAGCCTGTGCAAGTCGTTAAAAGTTGGAAACTAGTCTGAGTGAGCTTCCTTAACAAACAAGCTGAGCATGAACCCAAGACTAAGCTCAACTCATTTGTATTTCTACCATCGAATCCTTTTTAGTTTTTAAGACTAGTTCATCCATGAACGGGGAATATCGTGGCCTAACACAAAAAATCAAAACAATGGCAACCACTACAAGAAAATGCAAATTCACCAACAAAAAAAAATGCTCGGTAAATTGGTCAAATGTTCGATGACTTTAAATCGACAATTTTTCGACTAAATAATTTTTGTCAGTAAAATATGTCGCTAAAAAACACTGACAAAAAAAAAATGATTTGGTCGGTATTTCACTGGAAAAATCTCTAACAAAAGTTGTATATAATTAAATATTTGTGTTGTCACTACTTTGTCGGTGATTGCTAGTCGGTATTTTATCAGTAAGAATATTAATTTAAAATTACTTAGTTGTTATTTAGTTGCCGGTATTTGGTCAGTGATTTTTGGTCAATATTTGGTCGGTGAATATATTAATTTAAAATTTACAAAGTCGGCAATAATTAGTTGGAAATGTTGTTAATTTAAAATTCATAAAAATTGACAATTAAAATAAAAGAAAATTATTATAAAATAATAAATTAATTGCACTTAAGCTTATTAATAACTTAATGGACAATAATTAAAATAAATCAATACAATCCATTAACAGAAATTAAATATCCATTACAAAAACAAACGATCAATCAACATAAGGGTCGTCGTCGTCTGGATCACGAGGAGGCCGATGCGGATGTCGAGGCAGATGCTAAGGTGGACATGGATGCGATCTCGGCAACCTCCGTGCCTAGAAACGATTCTATCATCGCCTTGTCCTCATAACGGAGTTATAACTGGATTGGACCACGACTACCCCGACCTTAACTGCGAGTACCACTGCTATCGCTTGAACCGCGGGCACCCAAACCTTGGTGGCTTGTATCATTACTCCCTCTTGTCTCACGACCTCTAGATATTCCGTAGCTTTGAGTCATCTACAATATCAAAAAAATTTGCAAAATCAATTCTAAGAAAATTTCACTGGCATTTCAGCAAACATACAACATTTCCCACTTTACATAAATGGCAGAACAAATATTATTTCATACTCAGACGATAAAACACAACTGAGTCATCACAAAATCGTATTATATAGAACTTGAAAAACAATTATGATAATCAAATTTAATGCAATATACAAGAGAATAAAGGGAAAAGGAAACAAAATACGATAATTAATAACAAACTATCTGTTAAGGTGACTAACTGTTCAATAAGTCCAATTCATTTACGCAACTTTAGTAAATACGACATTCGCAAATTGAAAATCCATCATACCAAAACCCCAAATAAAAATAGCTAAATTTCAGAAATCAACAATTCAAAAAATACATGGCCCTCGTAAACACTAAATATCAAGAAAAAACTAACCAAGAAAGGAGATGACACCCCCCATATTTCAACTAAATACCCTCACAGATCATATATAATCATCGAACCGGAAACTCATCATACCCAATACCCAATTCTAATTCCTACATTACCCTAATAAAAAAAAATCCTAATTATAGAAATAAAAAAATCTCAAAACATCACAATGTATGAATTCAAATGTAGTAAAAACCACAACCAAGAAAAAAAAAGATGAAAACACCATCTTTAACTAAAATAATCTGACAGTACATACACCAAATTAACATATTGGAAACCCATCAAACAAAACTACCCAATTCTAATTTCCCAATGACATAAATAAAAAAAAAAAATCTAATCTTGGAAATTAACAAGCCCAAACCTTAAATTATACTTACTCCACCGAAGAAAATTTGCTCCCAAACAAAAAAGAAGAAGAACCCAGCACTAATTTGACAACAACAAATTATACACCGAATTAATTGGTGAAAAGAGTAATATTCCAGATTAAAAATTAACTTAAAAACTATACATAGTAGAAAATCACTGGTGGGTCGCGAACGGCGGTCGGTGATGGGGACTGTGGCGAACACCGGCCGATGGTGGTGAACGGCGGCAAGTGAGGTGGGGATGGTAGCAAACGACAGCCGGTGAGATAAGTACATTAAAAATAAAGCGGTAAACTGAAAACAAAAGCGGGAGTTGAAAATTATACTCTTTGTTGGTGTTTTGAAGGTAAAAATTAATAAAATACTATGACCGTGTTTCGTTGGTGAATATTATAATTTTTAATTTTTAAATAGTTTTCATTAATAACAAAACTATCTAAAAATACTGATATTCCACTAATAAAATTAGTATTTTAAAATAATTTCACAAAAACAGGGAGGTAAATTTAATTGAGATTGGAAATTCACCGACTAATTACTGACAAAATATTTGTTATTACATCCACCGATAAATTACCGACAACTCTTTTTTCATTACATTCACCAACAAATTACTTACAAAATTATAGATATGTATTATGCACTGATAAATTACCGACAAAATGGTTTTTTATTATTTTTATCAAGTTCTTTTTATTATAATTAACCACAAATTACTGACGACCTTATTTATATTACAATAACCGACAAATTACCGATTGATTAACAATAATAATTATCAACAAAACACCGACAAACCAACATATTCTATGACGGAATCTCATATATACGTCGACTACATATTTTTATAAAAATCACCGACATATTACCGATTAAAATTTTTATTATTATTATTTTCTGAGACAAAATGAAAAGAGAAACTTACCAACAAATTACCGACTAAGGCTTACCGACGAATTACCGATCACAATTCTTTTACTTTCATCGGCGCATTACCAACTAAATACATTCTTTATTATTTTTACGAGATAAAACTATATAAGGCTTTGACCGACAAAAGACCGACTAAATATTTTTTACTTTCACCGACAACTTACTGCATTAAAGTTTTTTTTGTTCCGACACATTACCGACTAAATATTTTTTACTTTCGCCGACAACTTATCGACTACGTTATTTTTTTTTTGTTCTGACACATTACCGGCAAATGTTTTTACTATAATTGCCGACAATATATTGACACAAATATTTTTCTTTTGAACAACAATATATCACCGACAAATATATTTTTTACCGAGAATTTACCAAAAAATATAATTTTTTATTAATATTTTCGACAAATTACCTACCAAAATTACAGACGAAAGGCTGACGAAAAAAATAGTCAGCAAAAATAGTACCATTTTTTTGTCAAAAAATGATCATTAATCAAAGTGATGAGAATCACTGACAATTTCAGCAAAAATTTAATTGAATTTTGTTAGTAATTTATCACTGTTAAAAAAAATTAACTTTTGTCGGTATTTAGTCGTTAATAAGTGACACGAACAATTTTATCGGTAAATATTGTAAGTAAAACTGCGTTTTCTTGTCGTTAACCCTTGGGAAACTGAAGTCGTAAAGAAAAGCATAATGGTTGGAACAACATAACCGCAAAAAAAGGTCGTTTAGGGCTTTATAAGTAGCTTTCTAGCTGTGTATATCTTAATTTCGGTTTGGGCGGTATTCTATTAGCAGATGAGCTATCGCTCAAGTTTAAATCTCGTTTTGTATGAGGAACCGACATGTGCCACATCGCCCCAAAAGCAACCCGTAAACCAGCCTAGGTAACATGAATGAAATGTTGTATCAATGCAAGGGGATGAGATAAATTAAAAAGATTAAGTAATTATACGCATACAATTGTGACTTGTGCACTAAGCCATCTACATTAGTGGTTTGCTTCGTTCTACTTTTAAAAAAAATGTGGAATCGAGGAACTTTATTGAATAATGGTTTTGACTGAGTTTTCCAAACTTATTTGATAAGTACTCTTTTTTCGGAATTTCTATTTAATAATAAGTACTCCTGTTCAAGCAACAACAAACGAAAATTGTTCGCAATATTCAAAATCATGCCAATCGGGCAATTTCTTTCTATTCACGCCATGTTGAAATAATTATTTTACTCTTGGCTAGTGACCCAATAACAAAACAATGGTCTGTTGAAGTTGAAGCCACTCGGCTCAATCTATTATTATTGTTATTATTTATTTTATTTTATTTCGTTTTTATTTTTATTTTTATCAAAATGGGGCAAGCGAAACAAATGATTATCTATGCTTTAAGACAGGTGTATTTTGATATTTTAATCATCCGACCAAAAAGAAAGGGAAATAGAATTATAATAGATTATCTTTAAGTTTGGTCTGCAATCTTACCATTAGTACGATGTCCGATGATTAAAAAGTCATGGTTGTATATATATATATATAT
>MKEJ01000882.1:0-14006 GCA_001753735.1 Embelia ribes
AAATATATGAAGTGACCAATATGCTATTTATTTTGATGTAAGTTAGTCTTTTATGATATTTAGTATTGATATTATAAGTATTACAAGATATTAAATATGAGCAAAAAATATAAAATGTAATCAATATGCTATTTTTCTAAAATTTTGAGGGCCAAGTTTATTAATTTTTTAAACTTCGATAACTATTACTGCTGCAAGTAAAACTATGGAGAGCAAAAAGAATCATTATTGAAACTATGAGGACCGTTACTATAATTATCCCTAGCCGTATCTTTTAAAATAGGATATTTTGATAAATGGTAATATATATATTTTGTTACATACATTTTTATCTTTATTTGGTTCAAATTATTAATTAAAATAGTTGTAATTTTGCAATGGTGAAGACTGTATTTTTGGATTATAAAATAAAAAAAAATTAAAAAATCTTCATACTTTTACAATAGAGTTAAATTTGTCAGTTTTGCAGGCAGTCAGTTATTTGGATGGAGAATCTAAAATGAAGAGGAAAAAAAACACTTATCCTGATATTTATATGTTTAGCTTTATAAAAAATTTGGGAAAATTACACTTTGCCCCATAAGGTTTCTAATGGTTTCACATTATCCCCTTGATATCAGAAATTACACTTTGCCCCCAAGTTATAACCTATGTTTGATTTTGTTGTATAAGGATCATATTGCCCTTACATTATTGATTTATTTTATTAATTTAGAACTTAATATTCATTTATACTAAGGAAACAATTACCATATTTTAATAAAAGTAATATATTTGTCTGTAATATATATATTACAAAAAAATATACAAAAATACTATTTAAGAGGTATTCTAGTAATTTTTTGAGTTATTTAGAAAAAATAATATCCTTTCACTTTGCCCCCAGAATATTTGGGGGTAAAGTGCAATGAGTAAAAAAATGCATGGGGCATAGTATAATTTCCTATACCTCAGAGTATTTCCAAAATTATCAGAAACCTCACGGAAACAAAGTGTAATTAACCCAAACATTTGTCAATGGTACATAATAATTAAGTAAAAGTCTAGTCTAGTCAAATTTGTGAATATTACTAATTATCATTTAAACAATATAAAGGATGGGACGTTCTTGTTGCAATTGAAAGTACCCAAACATAACGTGTAAAATTTTAACTAAGGATCTAACCGAATTAAGGATCTAGCCGCGAATGCAAAATTATTTATGAAACTTTATTGCGTATAAATTTTATTGTTATTTTTATTATTTATTTTTATGTATGTAAACTTTCTATTTTTGTGGAAGGTACAATAAGTAGTAATGGTACTAACTATGAGCAAATGAATGCCACAAGTGCATTCTTAAAACCAAATGGCATAACGAGAAACTCGTAATGCCCATAACGAGTTCGGAACGTTGTCTTCTTGATATCTTCTTTTCGCACTCGCAACTGATGATAACCCGACCGAAGATCAATTTTAGAAAAGCAATGAGAATCACGCAACTAGTTGGATAAGTCATCGATACACGGCAAAGGATATTTGTTCTTTATCGCCATGTGATTCAACTTTTGATAATCGATACGCATATGCATCAATCCATCCTTCTTCGATACAAATAAGCTGAAGCTCCCCATGGAGAATAACTCAGCCTAATGAATCCCTTCAACTTCATATTAATAATCTGCACTCGCAGCTCCTTCAAGTCTACTGGAGCCAAAAGGTAAGGCATAATAGAAATGGGTTTAATCCCTGGTATCAAATCAATAGTGAACTCTACCTCTCACTCAGAAGATAGCTCACTAAGGTCACCACGAAATATATCAAGGAACTCACAGACAACTGGAAGTGACTCCGCCCCCGCAACCACTTCTTCCGCAATAAAAAGACTTGCTATCATCACAGACAAACTAGTCAACACAAGACGCATATAGGGAAGCATATGTTCACGCTCCCCAGGAAAACAATGCAATCCCCCACAGAAGTTCTCATCATTACCCTATGCCTCTCGCAATCAATCACAACATGAAAATTTGTTAACCAATCAATACCTAGAATAGTATTGGAACCTAACATGCCAAATACTACAAAATCATATGTGAAAATATGATCTACAATAAGAATGTCGCACCCCCGACGATGCGATCAATAGGGAAAGTATTATCCCCCGGTATATTAACATATATAAGGGAATCCAAACATTCCATAGGCAACTCCAATATAAATGCAAAACATAAAGAAATAAATGAACGTGATACACCAGTATCAAAAAGTATATGCACCCATGTAGATAAAAAAAAAAGGTAATATAATGATAGAAGATTCGACAATATCTGGAGTCTGAGGCATTTGAGGTATCTCGCAAGCCCGAGCTTGTAAAGACTTGCCCTACTGGAATCCGCCACACCCTACGCTACCTTGATATTATCCATGAGCCATACCCCCGCTCTGACGCAATGAAGAAGAAGAAAGTAAAGTCTGAGATGCCCTAGGAACCATGCCAGAAGATGAAAGCTATTGTTGATGGCTCGGAATAGCTGGAACTGTAAAACCCTCAGGACAGCGAGACTTGATATAACTCATCTGTCTATGCCGACAACAAGCAACCAAAGGGAAAGCTACCTGTAAATGTCTCTCCAACCTACACATTCGACAAGCTGTAAATAAAGTGCAGTAACGAGCTATATGACCCTGATGGCCATACTGGAAACATTTCGTACCCTGTACGGTTGAGCCAAAAGATGTTGAGAATTCAGGCAAAGATCGTCCGTGAGAAGAGAAAAAGTCGCATTGCGACCTTTTCTTGCCGCCACCCCCACCGATATTGGAACCATTCCCACTACCACCATTACCAATATGACTCCTTCAAGCTCCCGAACCTATATCCGGATCCTGAACAGACTGCGATTGCGAACTAGAAGGTTGACCCAAAGGTTATGTAGAATGAGAAGCGCTAGCCCGCTGCTTGTTAACCAAGCTATTATCTATTTCCATTACCGCACCAACACACCGCTTGAAGGTGTCATAAAGCCCTGCTATAACATGCGTGTGAATAGAAGGACGCAACCCATTCTTGAACCGACAGCTTTGCAACTTCTCCGCCAAAATAAGCTCAGACACATACTGAGAAAGATCAGCGAAAGAAATTTGGTGCTTTATACGGTAAAATCTCTTTGCATGAGGTACATGAACTCTTCTTGCTTTCTTTCGCGAAGTATCTCGGGAAAGAACTCCTCCAAAAATAGCTCACGAAAAGTGATTCAAGCTTGGAAATCTCATCCAATAATCACATTATGATGAAGGGTCTCTAATTCAATGAACATAAAAATATAGGTTTAAATCACTGAATTTTCCTATTAGGTAAGTTAATCAATTAATTATTTAATTTCATATTCGTTTAGTAGTTTTTCAATTAATTTGTCAAACTTTCGAAAACAAGAAACCCCAATGTTTGATGTAGTGATAATCTAATAAATAATTACTTAAATTGAAACTATTTAAAATAATCAAATCTTAGTTTTTTTAAATCAGTAAGAGTCCCTTGTTTCTATAAATAAGGTATCTTACTAGTAAAACTATAAACAAGTTATCTTACCAGTAAAACTATTTAAAAGGATTGAAACAGGCATCTTACCAGTGAAATTTAATAGGAAATTCTCGATGTTAAATAATAATAAATTATTAATATTAACGTCAAATTCAAAATAATTAAGAGTACAAAATACTACTTTAAGAAGCCTCGTCATGAGGCCTAGCTTCTACCATCATGGGCATCTCCCGAGCTTCAAATCATCTTCCTTTTAAATTTATGACGTAATGTTTTACGCAAGTGCTTAATCCAAGGTTAGTACCTTAGATCTATCTATACAAGAGGCATACCTCTATTTTCACATTTAAAAATAGCTTTTAAATTACAGATTCTGGTTCTTGAACCATTTCAATTTTGGGCACGAACTTTGCCAGAGCTCGGAGCTAATCTTCGGTCACCAGGCGTTGCATCCTTCACATACCTAACTACCCGAACCAACTTCTTCCAAACATTATTGTCGCTATCGTCTCCTTGGCATCGATAATCTTTTAATAAGTGAACAATAAAGAGTAGAAAACTTAGAGTAGAAATTGCGGTGGAGAATAAAAATACTCCCCATAAGCTTTCGAAGCTTAAGCTATCCTTGTTGTCAGTGGTATTAGAGTCCGAACACTTGGAAGAGGAAGTTAGCCATGATTCTTCCAATATTTTCAACATCCCATTTTCAGATAATTTTAGGATGGCTTCGGAAAAATCATAAGCTATTCCAGAACCTTTTTGAAATGCCTGCATAAACAACTTTCCATTAATTAATGTTTATAGTAAAAACACACAAAAATTGCTTGAGAAATTTCAATCAAGGAATTATACAAATGGTGTTTTTTTTTATTTTTCCCCCTAGAGATCACCGGTGTTGGACCCAAGATTTTAGGTCAGGCCAGCCAAATCCAGTTGTTTTCAGGGATCGCATTTGAAAATAGAGTAATGATATATATACAAATTAATTTTACCTAAATTTTGTACAAACTAACTTTATATGGTTCACAAATAGCCATCTTACCTTGGGATGGCAATGTACCCTACTTGTTCAAAATCGATTATAATTTATTTAAGGTATTCTAATGGTTTTTTGATAGATATAGTTTCCAAAGTAAATACCCAATAGAATTTGGTATGGATTTGTTATTTAACATTTGGGTATCCGGTACCCGATACCCGATTATTCTAATAGGGTACCCGATCTCCGATATCAATTGGGTACCCATTTAATCCAAATAAATATATACATTTATGCATATTTCTAAATTATAGGCATATAATAGCATATCAAAAATATATTTCTATATAAAAAATATATGTTTCAAATGTAATATGTAGTTATTGCTATAACGCCTAATTTGATATGATTTTTTTTAGTGCGATTTGTTTCATATGACTTGTTTTAGTTGTAAGACTAATTTTATAAAATGAACTTTCATTTGCATTATATATTTTTTTATAATTTTTTGTAGAGTTGATTGTCAATATAAATTGTTAAATTATGAAAAAAATAATACAAAAATATTAATGGTAAATGGATCGAAAATGGGTACCACAAAACCATAAATGAGCTTTGTTATGAATAAATGGCAAATGATTTTTATATGGGTATCCAACTTTCAAACAGTACGGTTTTGGTATTTAAAAATTCAAACGGGTTTGGAACGGTTTTGGTTTATGGTTTTACTAATTTTAATGATTTTGGTTGACAAAATTTTGATAATATCCTACCGTTGTCACTCCTAATTCTCACCATATTGTCTCCCTCTTGCTATAAAATAGGATGATGTGGTTAATAATGATACATACAAAACTGGTTTATATAAATTTTTGGTAAAACTAATTTCTATTGCACCTGAAAATTTTACTTTTTATATACCTAGTAGACATTTCAAAGATTTCCGGTAATTTAAAAAACAAGAAAAAAGTGATTTTGCTTTTTAATTACACCACGTTAACGTTGCATTGGCATATTGAAGTTTCTCTATTTTTTAGCATTGGTTTTGAATAAGATTGATCTTTACCTTCCGTGCCAAACATTAAAAAAAAAAAAAAAACAACAAAGTAAGTCTGTAGCTTCTAAATAAATTGAGAGAAATGCTTGGAAAAGAAAGTTTGCACGACGACTAATCAAAACTTGGAAAAGAAATTGAGAGAAATGCTTCTAAATAAATTAAAGATTGATCGAAAATGTATCTGTTACTCACAAAGCTCAATCCTCCAAATCTGTAGCTTGAACCGGTGACAGTGAACTCCTTGCAATGCATGTTGACAAAAAGCTTGGCGTACGGGGTCTCAAGTAACGCAGCTGAGATGCTCCCATTCTTGAATGCTTTCAAGTAATCCTTATCGTCATCCAAAGGCTTGATGTTCTCCGATTTGTAACCGAGCTCGTTTTCAACATACTTCTTCATGAATGCGTTTTCGATGCATCCTACTTTGGCATTCTCCATCCTTAAGGAATCTATGTTGGGGTTGAGGCGCTTGACGGTGAGCATCGAGGTGAGACTGGCGGTGTAGCTCTGTGTCAGGATCAACACCACAAAGAGCCACACGACCACGACGACTCTAGTGTGGCTTCTGTTTATTCTTTCCCCTGAATATAAAATACAGTTAAATGATTTGATTAAATTTCGATATACTAACTGATGTACAAACGTCGCTAGTACTCGACCAAATAACATCGTGCAGTTCCTATAAAACCTATTACTATTAAATAGACCCTGAAGGGGCTTAATTTTCACAACATGAGGAATGAAAACTATTAACCATTTTCTCTTATCTCTTATGATGCGTACTATCAGTTTTCTTAAGTTAATGTTAAAATAAGATCATTGCGAGAAATTTAAACTCAGAAGCTAGTTTGTGAACGAAATTACATCGACATTGTAGTTAACATAAACTCTTGTACAAGTCAGTTCCAGCTTGGGTTTTAATTGAATTTACACAATTCAGATATTACAAAACGCAACTCTTGACCACATTTTTAGTATTGGATGCAGATTTCCAATTTGTCAATGCATGAGCGTAGTGAACATTAAATAGGTAGATTTTTCTATCGATATATTTGTTAATTGCACGTATTTGATAGTTATCTAGTGAAAATGTAAAATGAGAAAAGATTTGCACTTAACATCTTGATATTTATTTGTTTTGCACGTTGCACATTATTTGGACAAATATAAAACACTAAGAAATATATATAAAGGTGAAAACTTTATCAAAATTACCCTAGGCACATCATAAACCTTGGGATATTCTCGATGCCCTAAAAACTTACTAGAACATTGCAAGTAAAACCTATGGAAAATGACGGATGACACTTTTGAAAAACTAGTAATAATTTACAACGTTGCGTTTATACTTTTTTTGTTTCTTTAACATACGAAAATTTACTGTTCCAAAGAAGGTATAGCGGTACTTACTATGAGCAAAAAAGAGCGAAGAGAAGGTGAACCACAGAGAATTTCCAAGCTGATCTTTCCATGGACCATTAAACTCGGGGTTCGATCGGTGCTCGATGAACCAAACGACAAACATTGTGTAGACCAAAATGCCCCCGGTCGCTACCCACAGCTCGACAGTGAACGGCTTGAGAAATATCCACCCTTCCACGTGCTTCATTGGGACCACCATTGACAGACCCGACTCAGTGAATGACTCGGTGAAATCCACGAGAGTCCATCGTTGCGACGTCATTGTTATGTCGCCCACTGCAGCGTCAAAAGTCTACAAAAATGTCCATAAAGTTATAATTTACATTAGAGATTTTATCAAATGAGGGTATAATCAAAATTATGAACACCATGACACTATTTTCTTTCTAATTTCTTGGTGGAAGACGTACCTTGTTTATTCTAGTTATATTTTCTCTGACGGTGAAAAATAGGAATTTACGTGAATGTTAGAAAAGATGGTTGCACATTTTTTTTTTAATTAGTTTTTGTCGTCCATGTGAGATTTAGCTGGTAATATTTATCTATTTTTGTTGTTTTGCAATAAATACAAGTACATGTATGATTAACTCGTTTTTAATAATCTGTTTTTGGAAATTACGTGGAATTAAATTAGTTGTAAGGCCCTATAAATAAAAATGGTATTAATTTTAATAAACAGTAAATTAGTTGTAAGGCCCTATAAATAAAAATTGTATTAATTTTAATAAACAGTAAATTAGCTGTAAGGCCCTATAAATAAAAAGAGTATTGATTTTGATGGACAGTAAACTATGAAGACTAAATTATAAAAGTGGATGGGAAAGTTGATTACTTTTCGCTTTCTTTCTCTCTATATTAACTTGAGCTCAATCATTTTTAGAGAGAATGGAGAGAAAAAGGGAGAGAAAAAAGGAAGAAATTTCAACTCAAAATCTCCATGATTCGAGAGTAGGAGAATTCAGAGAAACGAACTAACCAAGGATATGGAATCCCCATCTCACCCTTAGCGTTTTAAAGTAAGTCTCAATTCCCAACTCTCGGAGTATTCATCACCACTTTAATCCTAAATCACCAAACTCAGGAAATTGGTGAATTGGTGATTAGATAATCGTTAATAAAGATTTATTATGGTTAATTTTCGTGTAGGAGTTGTATGAGCACGAGGTGTTCGGGAGGTGGTGCTAGGGCACAAAACAAAATCGCTAATTCTAATGAGGTGTGTATTAGAAATTGATCCTTAATCCATTGAAATAATTTCATGAAAGTTGTGTTTTCTGGTATAAATTATGTAGAGGAAGTTGGGTTGTTTGAGGTTGTACGAACATATTTGCACCCTTTTACAAAAAAGGGCCATAAATCTATCTAGAAAATGAGGAATTTAGCTCCGTTTGAACCGTTAGAAAGATAATTGAATGAGATTTCCAATTATACCAAATTTGATAGGAAAAAGACTTCTATAATTTTCCAGTAATTCACTAAAATTTAGGTTTTTGGCGTTTGAGACAAATTCTATTGTTGTGATGTTGTGAAATGTATTGCAGGCCTTGTGAACCTTTAATAGACATACTATACAAGTTGAAAGATGTTAGAATAACTACAAGAATAAACTTATAAAGGTAACTTAATATTGACATAATGGGTTAGGTTACGATGAATATGGTATGTAGTAGGTCTTGGAAGCTAGAGTTCTAAAATTTGTTAGGACGTGGTATGTGGGAGGTCTTAAAAGTTAAATGTCCAAAGTTGGTTGTAGAATTTTATTACTATTGCCATTATTTCAATAGATTGCACATATTTCTGACTTATGCCTGCTTGGTTGGTTTTTCCATTATCATTTTGTATGAAATGTCAAGTAGAACCAGGAGTTGGAAGTCAGAGGAAATGAGTTAGGACATATCAAAGCTTACTCGGGGGGATGGTTTTGTCATTTCTTTTCAGTTTCTCATTTTGTTATCTTCTTTGGGTCAGATGTAAGCAATTGTCCAAGATGTTAGTTATTTACCTTTAAATAAATTATAAGACCAAAAAATATGATAATAAGGGTAGTTTGAGTTACTATTTGACATAATTTGGAGCAATTTTATTCAATAAAACACGATGATTGGTGTTTTATGTTAATGTTACGATGCGGTCGGATAATAGTGACTTCCTTGGGGTTGTCTAGAGAGCCCAATTTATTACAGTTGGTATCAAAGCTCAAGGTTTACGACCATCTTTAGAGCTGTAGGTTAATGGGTTTATCGGGTTGGAAGTCTCGAGTGAGATACGTCTAGAAAGTCAGGTAGGCATCTAGGAAACCTCAACCTATGTCTCATTACTTTTATACACATGCTTTACACTTTAAAACCTAGTCCCAATAACTTTTAGTAACCAATGTCAACACTTAGTTCTGCGTTGACATAGAAGGGATGGCCTATAGGTCCAATACAGATTTTTGATAGTGGATGAGGCCAACGATAAGTTATTTGGGAGTTGATAGGGTACGTCCCATTCATTTATTGTCGTGGGATTAGTTTGTTCATTGGGATTAGAGACAGAGAGTGTTTCGGTTGATACTTCTTCAAGCATGGGTATAGTTCTAAGGTTTATATGTCGTCATTGTTCCAATATTGTTTCCGGCCACTAATTCGAATGTAATCTGATTGTTCTCGACATGTCCGGATTTGATGTTATTTTGGTCATGGATTGGTTGACAATCAATCGTGTTGTGACCAAGTGTGACTGTCATCGGGTTACACTATTTCTAGAGGAAGGAGTGGCCATTCGATATGTTGATGACCAAGACATTCCTTGTGTGTTTGCAGGATCAATGAGGGACACCTTTTGTTGCATTCTAGCAAATCTTTCCAATGTTGAGACTAAAAAGGTATATCCTGAGTTACCCCAGTTGTTTTCTACTATCATGACATATTTTCGGAGGATATTAGTGGATTGCCACCGCGTCGTGAGGTGGAATTCACTATATATCTGATGCCTGGTATGAGTCCTATCTATATGATACTGCTCCATTTGGCTCCTGCTGATATGGGGAAGAAGAAGATGTAGATTGATAATTTATGGGATAAGGGTTTCATCCAACTTAGTACATCACCATAGAGTGTAACGACATTATTTGTATAGAACAAAGATGGAACAATGAGAATGCGTATTGATTACAAGAAGTCAAAATGAGTTACAACCAAGAACAAGTACCCATTGCCGATGATAAATGACTTGTTCGATCAGTTGAAGGGGTCGAAATATGTCTCAAAAATTGATCTTCACTCAGTTTACCATTAGGTAAGAATCCAAAAAGAGGATATAGAGAAGACGACTTTTGGGACTTGGTATGGGCATTACGAGTTTCTGGTTATTCCCTTTGGGTTGACAAATGCGCCGACTATCTTTATGGATATGATGAATACGGTATTCCAGGAGTACTTAGATAGGTTCATTATCATTTTTTATAGATGACATCCTAGTGTACTCGATGACTGAGAAGGAGCACTGGGAGCACTCGATGGTTGCGTTGTCGATATTATGGGAGTATCAGTTGTATGAGATATTGTCAAAGTATAAGTTATGGCTTCAAAAAGTAAAGTCCTAGGAGCATGTTGTGACAATCGAAATGGTAGCAGTAGATCCGTTGAAGATTGAAGGTGTATCAAATTGGGAACGATCCGAGAATGTCTTCGAGATTCGCAATTTCTTAGGGCTAGTAGGTTATTATAGGAGATTCGTGAAGGACTTCTCTATGATAGCATCCCCTATGACCCGCTTTACACCTAAAAGGGTCAAGTTCGAGTTGGATGCTAAGTGCGGGGAGTCGTTTATGAAACTAAAGGAGTTGTTGACTTCAACTTTCATACTAATCATTCTAGAAAGGAGAGTGGTGTATATGGTATATTTTGATGCCTTTAAAGAAGGTACAGGATGCGTACTAGTACAGACAGAGAGGGTAATCACATACGCTTCATGATAACTGAAGGTACATGAGTAGAATGATCCAACTCACAATTTAGAGCTGGGAGCCATTGTATTTATGTTGATGATTTGGAGGTATTATCTATATGCGGAGAAGTTAGAGGTCTTTTCTAATCATAAGAGCCTCAAGTACATCATCACATAGAGGGATATGAATATAAGGTAGAGATGGTAGATAGAGTATCTAGAACAATACAACTTTGATCTCTAATACCCTCCGGGAAAGGTGAATGCAGTGGTAGATGCATTGAGTCACAAGACTCGATGTATATTGGCATGCCTTATATATGATGAGTGGGATGCGATGAAGATGTTTGGTGAGTTTGGGTTAGAATTCGTTAATGGTAAGTCCATTGATAATGGAGAATAAGTCGCATTGAGTGCTATGCTTGCACAACCCGAGTCAGGAGGAAAAGTTATTTTATCACATACACATCATGGCACTTTGGATTTGTTCTTAGCATTTTGTGTTAGTGATCGTATGAAACCCTGACCCTCTTATTGAAAAGAAATGAACTAGAAGACTAGCATTCTATAGAATTGTCAGCACCGTATTTTGGAGATGTAAGAGTTGGTCCATATTTAATAGATAGAGATAGGTTGGACAGTGATAGGACAAATCTAACTATTGTATAAACATATATGTAAGGTCCTAATATGGAAGATTGTCGACTTAGTTTCTTCCTGATTTAGATGACAAGTCAAGAAGAACCCACACTATCCGATAGGTTTATGGTCTAAATTAACGAATTGAAATGAGGATGAGAGTAGTAGAGACATGTGGGAGTTGTAGAGACATGTGAAAAGCGTGAGGTAAAATGAAGAATTCATAGAGTGAATAAGTTGTGTAATGAGATGGATCGAATTGCAAGATGTTATTAGTGCAGGAATTGCATAAGAACTATAGAATTGGATATTATGTGAGCATTTTGATGTGGTGTGTTGAGAAAGTAAAATTTTAAGGGTGTATGTGATGAATAGAGGTGTAGTAAGGGTGTCGAGTTAGTATTTTAATGATGATCGATATAGTAATGGGATATGTACATAGTAGTAGACGTAGAGAGGTATGATGATTGATAGATTGAGATAGAGTGGTGGATGCGTACATGAGATAAATACCCTGGGAAAGATTGAGCACAGATATAACTTTAAATGACAAAGTATTGTTGAGATTGTCAGTTAGGTGTTGTGGATGAATCTCATTTTGTGTTATGTCGACAATGTTGGTTGGAGGTTGAGAGTAGTTTTGACATGATTCAACATTTCAAACCTAAATTTGTAGGAGTGGTTGGTTAGATATCATATATGTATTTGTGGTGAGACATGTTTGGAGGATATATGAGTGACCATTCAATTATCTCTTAACTAGCAAAAAAAGAGTGATATTGTGGATGGTTAGATGAGGAAGTCGTCATAGAATTCTCTTGGTCAAATGGAAAAAAGACATTGGGCAAATTATCGTTGTTGTGGGTATCATAGGTCTAGTAGGGGCTAATCCTATTTGAAACTTCAGATTGGACAAATTGATTGGTAATAAGTTGAAAAAAAAATCTTGGGATAGTGGATGGTTGGGCGTTGCATCAAGTTTTTAGTTGTTGGGTGTATTGTATGTATCATTGATGTAGTGTAGTATTGTCGAGGACGTGATGGCATGTTGTCGTCAATGTGGGGTAGTCTTGCCATGGATATAATGTCATATGATCATTGAGGAGACGCTGTATTATCACAGATAGGATGTCGTAACTGTCATGTACCATGGGTGGACGTGTCTTCTTGGTTGAGTAATTTTAGCTAACATATCGTAAGGTTAGATTGGCATTTACTATGGCATGTACGTATATAAAAAAAATTAAAAAAATATGTGTTGTCATACAATGTCATAGAGTTGTCTTATGCGTGGCTTTGAAGGGGAACTGAGTGTGAATTACAGGCGCATAGGTGATGTTAGTGTTTTTCGGGGTTTGTTGATTTCTTGGAAAACCGTTAGATGTTCATGGGATGGTGGAATTTTAAAGAAGAGGTTATCGATAATTACGTTGTTATAGTTTCATGGTATGTAGGTATACTTAACATGCATATTATAGGAATCAATAAGGCGTGGATGGAAGTTGTTGTGATAAATTTAAATTTGGTGTTAGAGAATATTTGTGAGTATGGTTGAAACTTCGAGAATGAAGTTTATCTTTTTGGAGGGAGAACTGTAAGGCCCAGTTAGAAAAGCCCATTAAGGAAGCCCAACAAGACTTAAGGAAAACAATTCCCCAAACCTTATACGTTATTAGTCATATTGCATCTATATCAACAAAGAGAGAGAAGTGAAAAGAGGGAGAAGAAGGGCTGGGGATAAATCCATCAACTATGGAAAGGGAACCGCATGAGTCAACCATCTAGTTATGGAACGTACTCCTCTCAGCATCCTCTTCGTCGTGAGGTAAGAAATTGTTCATCAACTTTTCCATAAAGATTTCATACATTATTTCTTAATTACATAGTTTCATGATTAAGGCCTGGTTGGTAAAATCAGTGATTTATTGGTGATTAATTTTGTAGGAATTGTGTTTTCGTTAGTGTTTTGTCATGTGGTAGTATCTAGGTTTCCTCTCAAGTTCTTCGAGGGAATCGAGTATTTTCTAATAAAGTATGTGGTAGAATAATGATTCAATCATAATGAAACCGAATGTTTTGGTTATTTAAACATATTGGTTGATGATTTATAGGCGTTGTAGGAGGATTTGGTCGTGTTTGGGTGATATTTAGTCGTACTTTCATGGATAGAATTTGTGTATGGGATGAAAGAGATTTCATCTGAATGAAATAGCTTTGGTCCAGACGAGATATCATTTCGTCTGGACGAGATTGAGTTTGTCCGGATGAGTTCCCCTTGTTTTGGTTATTTTATTCTATGTATAATTGTATGGAATGGAAGAGTAACTCATATAGTAATAGAGTAAAACTATTTGGCGGACTATGACTGGGTAGTAGATTGTATGGGAGTATGTGTCGGTTCTGGCGGTTTAGTACCAACCTTGAGCGGGTTCCATGGGAACTCAAGATAGGGAGGG
>MKEJ01000883.1:0-22888 GCA_001753735.1 Embelia ribes
ATCAATTTGGCTAGCATTTACCCTTTTGCTCTGCTTCTATATGTCACCAAATGTGATTCTCTTTTCTTAAACCATGTATTTACTAGCATCAAGTCATAAGTTGTAGCAAAATCCAAAATAACAACTCTGACACTATTTCTATCCCCAAAATCATATCCCATGTGCACTCCCTCAAAACCATCTCGACTTTCACCCACATGTCCATTTAAGTCCCCTACAATGAATAACTTCTCGTTAAGAGGCATTTCTTATATTTGTTCATCTAAATCATCTAAAAACTGCTTCTTATTAGCCTTATCTATGCCTACTTGGGGTGCATAAGCACTTAACACATTTATAATCTCATCCCCAATTACAAACTTAATCCGCAAAATTCGATCACCTTTTCGCCTCACATTGACAACACCTTTGGTTTTGTCACATATCTACTTAGTCCACTGAAGACATAAAATACTTAATTTTCTTTTACTCATTACTTTCTCAATCTCTGTTAGCCTAACAGTCAAGGACCCTATATTCCAAGATATCAGATGAACCCTATGCTCATGGACTAACTTCTTTATCTGCACCCGTCCATTCAAATGCGAGAACTCTTGCTTATTTTTCGCCACATCCGGGCGTCGATGTAGCGCGTCGCTTTGGGTGAACGCTCTAACTGTGTTACCAATTTAACACTACACCTGGGGTCCGATGCAGCATGTTGCGGAGGGAACTCACGCCCCAACCCTTGCCAATTTAACACCACACCCGGGATCCAATGTAGCGTGTTGTTGAGTAGGGAACACCATAAAGAATTTTTTATTTGGTTCCATTTCATGTGGTATGACTGTTTTTTATAACTGGTCGTTAACCTATCACAACCCTCCTCCTTTATCCTGATTAAGAATAGGCTATGTATTGTAAAATGTATAGGTGGAATTTTTTCTTAATCGAATATAAATAGGCTAATTTACTTAAAATCTGCCACCAACGAACTGATAGATAAGTTTATATTATTTTTTTCCACACCACCCTTGACGATATGGCATGTAAAATAGAGACAATAAATATATCATGAAAAAGGGAGTATAATGTATAGCCAAGTGCTGGCAGCGCGTTACACATATGTATCATATTAGTTGCCAAAGAAAAATATGAAAGAAGAAATCATACGGAAAAAGCAAATGGCGAAAGTGACCTTAAAAAAATTGAAACGAAAAGTAAAAATATAGAGTCAAATAAATAATCTATCATTGAAGTGAAAGGTTAGTCACGTTTGTTTAAAAAATATGTGCAATTGTAAAGTTGTTTACAAAATTTACACTAAAAACCTTTTAGTAATAGTACAAATAGTATTGATATTTTCAAAGCATTTGCGAGGGGGTGTCTTTCGTATCAGAAACGGACTCTAGAAGAAACAAATATCACTGGTTATGGTATCATCGTTGGCCAGACCGATAGGGATGAACCTAGTAATTTGTTAAAGAGAGAATACATTCACTCCCAAAACTTTTTTATGTAAATTTTTTATTTGTAACCATTGTATTAAATTTACAATGTATTTTTTTTTATATAGGTTCAATTACTCCCATAAATTTTATAATTATATGTTCTGTATTTCATATGCGAATCTTGTCATTTGTCAATAGCGTAAAGGAGATTATTGATGCTGGTGAAAATATCATTGAAGAAGGATGACGTAAGCCGTGGATAGGCGAACAGACTAGTCCGAAACAATATCAATGGGGTCTCATCCAGCTCTGACGCATTGGGTGAATTCAAAAGATCCAATTTGCATTCAAGCATCTCATATGCTGTAATATTATGAAATCTATGGGTAATTTTTTTTTTTCGCGTTGATAAATAATAATATACGGATTATAATATTTTTTTCTCTATCATAAATATCGTGTAGTAGCGTTTCTAAGTGGTGAGTAATTTTTCGTGATCATAGTTTGGCCTTAGGAAAGGATTAAACGCAGATAAGCATAAGTTGTTGTCGTGATGGTAGTCTGATATTTTGGACATATCTCTCAAATCATATATCCGATTGGGGTCTATAATATACCGTTGGAAAGCTATTTCAATTATCTACAACTTTTGTGTTTTAAACAAAAACTAATTCAAAGCAGAAAGGGGTAAAAAATGGACAAAACAGTGATCGGTGAGAATCAGAGATTTTGGTCCAGATGAGATTGTATTTGATCGGATGAAGTGACTGTCTGTACCTACGTCCAGGCGGCGGATGGCCGGAATCTATCGCGTGAGTTGGAATACTATGTGATTCAGTGATGCAAATAATATAGCTTGGAAGGAGAATATAATGATTGAGACAATCTTTAAGGATGAATTCATTTTCGGAAAGAGCGTATTAAGTATTCAGATTTAAAAAATCCGTTCCTTAATTTTCTGATATCTCTTGTGTTTTCTGAAAAAGCATGAATTTCATGGTCTAATTCAAACAAGTTCTTGAATTTTATAATCCCCAGGTATATATATTCTAGACAACTTATTAAGTTACACAAGGGTTAAGTCCCAAACAAACAAAATAAATGTCTCAAATGAAGACATGTTTATCTGAAAGTTATTTTGTGAATATTGAAAGTTATTGCTTTATCAATTGCTCATCTTTCAGGCTGCAGACGCATCGGTCTGGGTGTTTTGTGAACCGTTTTGCAGGTATACATTCTATCTGTGATCGTAATCTGTCAGTTAGGAAACCGCATCAACGAAGCAACTTTAGCATTCGTCAAGAAAAAAATTCATCTAGTAGAGCCTAACATGGATGATATCTTTTGGTCAAAGATATGAGAAGATATAAGCGAGTTACTCGTATATGTTTCTCCTTTCATTTTTAATAAAATCATTCGTAACGCCATCGTACAAACAAGGATTTGATAAGCTTGGCATTGCATTTTCTCTCTTTCCTTGTTTCGCTTCTTCTTCTTCTTTTTATTTCTTTGGGGGGTTGGGGTTTTGGTTCTTGTGTGTGTTGGGGAAAATGGCCCAGAAATGGAAATCTTAGTTTTGATGGGCCAGTAGGCCATAAATTCCCACCTAATATAACTCATGATTTCACGTGGCACAAGGAAACATGATTCATGTTTTTTCTAGGTGCATAAAAGGCAGCAAGTTTGAGTACAATATGTGTGAAGTGTGTCTCCATGTGGCAGTGAGTGCAATGAGAGGCACCGAGTGTGTGCAAGTGTGCACCAAGCAACACCAAGAGTGTGTTGTGTGAACACACCAAACAAACATAAAATACAGTAGAATAAAGGTGTGAAAAACTGTGTTAGAAGAGCACTATTTACTTTGTGAGAGTTGTGAGGTGAGCAACAAAATTGTGTGAGAATTTTGCACCCCTATTTGAGTGATTTTTATAATAAAATTTTAACTCCTCTCCGTGGACGCAGACACAATTGGCCGAACCACATTAAATATTGGTGTCGTTTATTTTTTATTGTCAGTATTTATTTTTGTAACCCCAGCAAGTTTGGGAGCTTTGATGGAAACAGATGGGCTGTTTCTCCACTATTGTGGTTGTAATTTAGTTGTGCACAAATGCGGATTGTGGTCGGGTGTGAGAATGCGCGTGAAGAAACAATGGATTCTGAGGCTACGAGCCCGATTCGGGAGCGGTTAATTTGGGTTATGGGATTCATGACGTTTATTTATTGCCTAGTCTTTCCATTCCATTGTGCCTTTTCTTATTGTGTGCAGCTTCTTATATTCTCTAGGCTATGTTTAATTATTTTCGTAGGAGTGTAGGACTATATAAATGGGTGTAATTTCTTACTAATGAAGTTAAGCGTAAATGTTCCCTTAAACATTCTAAATGTCAAATATTTACAAAATCTCAATGAAATGATTGGCTACCATTGTTTTTTTACCTGCTTTTATTGTGCAGGTAATGCTTCTCCGGATTGCATCCTTCTGCTTACACTAGTGCAGAAAATACTTTTAACATCGGTTAAATTTGACTTTCAAAATCAATTTTTGAACCGATGTTGAAACATGGGATGTTGAATGTGGGACCTTTCAATATCAGTTTTCAATCAATGTTGAAGGTTAACTTTCAACATCGGTTATTTCTTATACCCGATATTAAATGTGTCCCTTTTAACATCGGATCTTTCTTATAACCGATTTTGAAATTAACACATTTAACATTGGTTATATCTTATAACCGATGTTAAAAGTGAAACTTTTAACTATAACCGAAGGAACACATTTAATATCGGTTATGACAAAAACCAATGTTAAAATTTACTTTTAACATCGGTTCTCCGTTATAACCAAAGTTAAAAGTGGAACACATTTAACATCGGTTATGACCAAAACCGACGTTAAAATTTACTTTTAACATCGGTTTTGGTCATAACCGATGTTAAAAGTAGTCGGATCTTGGATGATCCATTCTTGTCAACCGGCTCTCACAGATCAACCTTAACTTATTGCCCATGCCACCTTCGCCCATAACTGTTTTGAGCTTTGAGCTGTCCATTGTTGCGGGGGACCCGGTGGCAATGGTTCTATACGCGACTGTTGTATCAGTTTGTGCACCCATGTGGGGAGAGTTCAACTTTCGTGTGTTTTCTTCTTCCTTCTCTGACCAGGTACATGCCTTTGTGGTGCTCAATTCTCGTGACTTCAGTTGCTTTTTCATTGGTTCATTTCAATTTACAGCGAATGCTCCCGCTCGTGCTCTTCGTGGGTGGTGATGGGTGCCGTGTTTGCAGGGTCAAGGAACTTGCTGGCGTCCATGCTGTTGCATAGCCTCTGGAATGCCTTTGTATTCTTAGATCTTACGAAATAACACTATTTAATCTGTACTTGGTTTCTTTTAGTCGTGTTCTCACTAGTATTTTTTTCTTTTTTTTTGTAATTCTTTTGCGCCGTACCCCAATACTTGATAGCGAAGGTTATCCTTTCATTTCATGCAATTCATGAGATTTGTCAATACCCCAATACTTGATAGCAAAGGTTATCCATATAACGGAAGCGATTTAGCAAAGGCTTAATCAAGCACTATTGAACTAATTATAAGAGAAATTTGATATATAGGACTTAGGAGTCCGGTGTGAGAGAAACTTGATACATCTGTGTGAGACGCTTTAGAAAGATAAACTTGACACACAAATTAGACGGATTGGGAAATATTTAAAAGCAGGGCGTTTTCGAATTCGAAGTGTACCCACTGTTCAGTAGGAGTTCACAAAAGCCACCAATTATTTGTATTTAGTTACTATATGTAAAGATCCAAAAAGTACCGGTTTTTTCGGGAAAAAGGTGAAGTTATGATTGCATCAAAAACTCACACAACTTGTTAGAAGAGGAAAGAAATAATTCCTGGCGGCTAATCGAATGAGAATTGCAGTTTATTAGAAGCCATTTATTTCTGGTGACAGTCCACTTTCTTAGCTCATTGGTTATAACCCGACCAGCCTTTGTGCGTGTGTGTACGCTTCTTCGTCTTAGCTTCTTCGGAAACTAGTAGATTCCTGAACAGTTTCGCATTGAGTTGTCTGTGTTAAGAGTAACTTTCATTGTTGTCCACTAAAGCTTGGTGCCTTTTCTCTACATCAACGATATTTGTGCGAGTATGGTCCATGTCAATCCCCAGGCATCATCGTCCTCAAGGGTCCCGCCACTGTCCTGGTTAGTATTCAAAGCACACAGAAAGGGGTGCCACAGCCAACTCGTTTCGGTTGTCATTTGTATTAGCATACCTTGTGAATAAACAATGGCAATGATAATAGTAGAACTTCAGTTTTCTGTGGATTAAGTTTGGTCTTGCCTCTTTTTCAGAAATTAGTTTTCTAAGCTCTTGTTTTTCTTCGCTATGTAAATAAGTATTCTATGATTAATAAAAACATTCTCTTCGAGTTTGATTGTTCTTTGATGTCTCGATACTTGGCCTTTTGCCTATTATCTTGAAGGACAAACATCATCGAGACCAATTCATGTTAAGTCACTTCCCCTTCTGGTTCTTGTCCCCGGGGGCTTGTTTTGCACAGTTCCATGTGTTTCCCCTGACAATCCCGGGACCATTGTCTTCTATTTTTGTTTCTTTATAATTGTTTGCACATATGAAATTGACTTGGTTTCTATTGTAGGGACTTGGCATTTGTTTTCGTTTTAGAGATGTGAGGAGAGTAGACCTCACCACCACTCGTACTGTTGGTGGATGTGATAGCCCGAAGTCTCCTTAGCGAGAAAACTTTGTGATAAACTCTATCCTTTCAGATGTGTGGTATTTGTGTTCTTTTGCTTGGCCAAAAATATATCTAGGAATGATCTTAAAATTTGTTTTTCTTCTTATGGAAAATGGAATTTCCTTTGCTTCGGATTTTATCGTGATGTAGCAACTAGGAAATTAGTGAATGGTAATCTTGTTAGCAAATAACAAAACACTAGGTGTCGATAGTAAGTGTCCTGAAAAATCTGGGCAGTTGGATAAGATCTTTACTCACGAGGCAATCGACCAGGGTTTTTTGGTTCCATTTTCAGGGCTCTTTGTCGTAACACTTCAAAAATTTCTAACTAGGGTCATAAAAGTTGTAAGTCATCTTTCATAGAGTCCTTTTGCGACGAATATCTGGACCTGCCATTTACATTGGCTGATTAAGTGCGATGATGTTGTGCGCAACTTGATAATCTTAAAGTACATTTTATATGCATCATACTGTAGCACACTGTCCTTTCGTACCCGGGTTTATAAACACTCATCTGATTGTGTTCGAACTCTCATCCTTTCTTTTCCTTTTTCCTTTATACTTGTAGCTAAGGGAAATTATTTGTGAAACATGAGGAATATAGAAAATTCTCTAGACATAATTGAATAAGGATAATAGCTTTATATTTGTTTGTTCGTATGCATACGAATATATATGGACAACTCAGTACACAAAGTTGCTCCCGCATTATAAAGTCTGGAGAGGGTATGATATAGGCAGACCTTGCCAGGCTGTTTCCAAAATACGAATTTGTGACACTAAAGTCGCAATTGAGGCGTGCATGGTCCTAACCTATATATATCCTATACATGTATATATATATATTGTGAAGAATGAAATTTAGGTGCATAAAGGACATCATCTTGTGTAGTATGAAAAGAAAGTGTTAGGCTAAGCCAATGGTTGGAACAGGACATTATGGCTAATTGCGGGGCTCACAGTTCGGTTCCTTTCTCCCTTGCTGTCTTTGTTTTCGATTTTAAGTATCCATTGTCTGTAGTGTAGACATCACTTGTACATTTTGTTATGGAAAAATACTTTGTCAACAGTCAGCCATATATATATATATGTTTATATACATATATATATATACACACACACAAGTCCCTCCTACCATTGTAGTCCTCCCATTTTTTTATGCATACCCTGATAGACACAGAACTAGTTGTTAACATGGAGACTTGCCAACTCCTTTCCATTGAGAGCTTCTCCCATAGTTGGTTAGTTAACATACCATCGTTCGAAAGCATTGAAGAGTCATTTGGAGCTTCCATCGATTACTTGGACGAAGCTTCTTTGTTCATCGAAATGGACCCAAAATTACCAGCCTCAAGGAGATTCTTTGGAGTCTCTCGGGAGTTGGACTTTGATTTCCCCACATCGGATACTCCCGTGACTCTTGTTCATGCTGATGAGCTCATCTCCAATGGCTTTCTTGTGCCTCTTTTTGTCAAGAAGTCAAAGAAGATAGAACCATATGATAATGAGGCGTATTCAACTCCATCAACGCCCGTTTCTTCATATGCTCACAATAATGTGGGATCGGATAGTAAGGTTTGCTGTACGGCTTTTAAAAGGTGTCGCAGATTTTCAAAGCGGATTTTGAAGAAGTACTGGGAACATGTTACGCCTCTATTTCAGAAGTTCTGTGGGCAAAGTTCTTGTTCGAAAAGCGAAGCTGACGATGGGAAAAAACAAGAAGCAAAGAGATTTATATCTTCAAGTCCAACGTCTCCGCGGATGAGTGTAGCTTACTCTGCCGACAATTGGCGAATGTCTTGTGATTACGAGAGCTCAATACATGAGGCAGTTCTTCACTGCAAAAGATCCATCGGTATGCTCCTCTCTCACTATTTCCAAATTTTAATTTGTATCGTTTTCCCTTAACACCTTGGGTGTACTTTTTCTCATGGTTTTAACTATTTTTATCACTTCTTTCAGGTAATTAAATGAGAGCACAGCGCACACACGAGAAGACAGAGATGTGTATATACCGGCAATGAAGAGAAAAGAGGTGCTGCCAGTCTGCTATTCACAAATAAAATTTAGATTCCAAAATAACTCGTCTCGTGAAGAAGAATGCACACCAAATGTTTTGATCGTGGGATCTATATCTTATTGACACGATACGTGATACAGAAAGGGGTAGGAAATCTGGGCAGCGAAAAGCGGACAAGCATTTGGACGCCTCAGTTTGATCATTGGACACTAATTTGTTGTTTCTCCGATTTGCTTCGAGGTTATTGTTAAAACCATAACTAATCCTGAATAAATCTGGAGTATCTCTTTTTTCTTTCTTTTCTTTTTTTCCCCTTTACTAGGGTTGTTTAAATCCGAGAACCTCCAATATTAATGAAAAATCGGGTTTTTCTCTTGATCATCGTTTTAAGCCTAAGGTTGATTCTAAAGATCTTGACTCTTGATTGAGTGACAGGTTGAGTTATATGATATGATTTTGTGTTTACTTATGCAGTGGACTTGAATTTAGTAACTGATCTGAATGGCATAGTTGATCCATGTTTAGTCTCTCCTGAAATTGATATTGGTGACATTCAAAACCCTAATTTGAATATTTCTATAGGTTAGTGTCATGCACGCTTTCATTGCGATCTGAGGTCAGGTTTGTACTCGACAAACAACATCTCAAGAAACAGGGATAAGCTGCATATATCATGCCCTCCACAGATACGGCAATGCGGGAGTTTTGTATATTAGGATGCCAATATATATATAAGTAATTATACAATGGACTTAAAATGATTCTTTTAAGGTTGTTTACAAGCATATACTCCTTGTATCAAATTAGCCCAATTACCTGTACTGCTTTAAAATATTGTTGCAGGATTTTGTGCATACTTTTGCTACTTGTGCTAATGGTTTTCCCAGTTGCACAATATTTTTTTGATTAGTAGTATTTTAGGTGCTTTTTATAGTCGCACATATTTATTTGAATAGTAATTTCTTTGGTTAAATTGCATATTTTATCCCTTGAGGTATGTGGTAAGGCTGAAAGGGACACTCTCGGATTCTTCGGGTTTTGGGTTAAGAACATATGGATAGACGTATCACTACTCTGATTCATAACGCGTTATTTGCTATTATGTTTATTTATCTCATCAGCAAAGGTTTTAACGATAGCGAAAAATGCTTAATGCTAATAATAATAGGCCTCTTCTTTCCCAAACTAAACTCGGAGTAGTAAAAGTGCTGTTTTTATGCACTTGCTAAAGTGAGGGAATGACTATTGAAAGATTTTTATTATAGATAAAAAGTGAATTTTATTCTTACATTTGAAAATTGGAATGAGAAAAATGAAAATAAGTGCTACTTTTAACATAAGCAAGATCTTTTCTCACAACCCAACATTTTCTCATACCAAACTAAAGTTGGGAGTTCGAGTCTTTTAAGGTATTGTAACACATTTCGGCTAAAGTTTTTAAGCTTAAGTTTTTCTTTTTTTCAAAAGAACTATAAGAGCATTTGATCTGAAAAAGCTACAAATTTTAAATTGGATGCTTCCTTTTTTGTTTTGACTTGAAAAGCCTAAAGGTTTCAAATGGGAGATTTCTTTCTTTTTTTTTTTTTGAACCTTTCATTTTCATTTTTACTTAAAGCTGAAACCAAAAACCAACCTTAAGTTAATACAACAATCTAGTTGATTCTCTTTGCTCTTTTTTTTTTTTTCCTTCTTTGAAAATTTTTACCAACTCCGTTGAAACTTAGAACAGAAGCTGTATATGCATATCTTTTGTTGTCATTTTTTTTAATAATAATAATTATATATATATATTTGTGGTCATATATATCCTGGTTTCTTATCATCATCATGTTAAATTGACTTGTACTAAACTGCCAAAAGAGTTTGCTAAGAGTTAGTGCTCTTATCACATGGCAACAAGAAGAAAGAGGAGACATGAACAATTTATGCTAGGAGAAAACTCCCAAAGCTTGATAACAATAACCACCTTGTTTCTATTTTTTCATTTTTGTCTCTTGTTTTGGATTTTCTCTTCTTTTTGATATAGAAGCTTAGCCTATATAAACTTCATATATATGTTTAAATTCTTTGGATGGGGGACCAAAGCCTCTTGCATTATACTTTTGTACCAAAAATCATCCGGAAAAATGTGGCTACAAAGTAGAGAATAGCTAGGGGTATATAAGCTAGGGATAACGCAACATTATGATGTTTGATCCTCTTTGTTATCATATTTCAATGGAAATCAATGCACTTGATGTAATTACATAAGTGTTGGTATGGTTTCTATTTCTATTGGTATATCATTACTTATAACACTATAAATGGAGGGTCATTAGTGAGTGAAGAATTTAATGTTCTATTTGACCAATTTGTAGCACATATTTCTAGCTCTCGCAAGGCAACCTTTTAAGGAGAGAAGAGATTCGGGGGGTTTGGTTTAAAGGAGAAAAATGACATGAACGTTGCGTTCCAAATAAGCTCTACTTTGTAAAACCGGGCAAAATTACCGAAGAAGAGAACATTGGGAAATGCCACTGTAATCTTTCCGGGTGTATGTGACGAACCTTAGTGGAAACACAATAGAATTGCCCGAACGTTAATAAACATCACTTGATTTTGTTACCGGGGTTAACAATGCTGGTCGTTAGGACCTCGTTTGAGGTGTTTTCCGGCTTGGCAACTCGTTGCTAGCATTTATGAAATTTGAGTACATGAATATTTTCTTTTATGGCCGAGAAATATAAAAATATTGAGGTTCCCTTATTAATTTGCATTAACCTAATATGATCTGATAGACTTGCCTAATTTGATCATATTAGGTACGTTGAAAATTTTATTTTGATAATATTTCTAAAAAATTATGCCGATTAAAAAAAAACTGGAGATTTGTAGGAAATCCTAAATTACTAGAAATCATAATATAATTATAGTTTTTTTCCTAGTGCAAGCTTGATTGCTAAGTTAAGGCAAAAGACACATGTCAAAAAATTAATACTAATATATATTAAAAATTATACAAACATATATCGCAATTAGAATAAAACTAATAGTAAACACAATTTTATATTAATGAGAAGATACTAGTACTAGTAAAACATTTGGCAAACAATCAAGTTTAGCTTATTGCCACTTACTAAAAACAAAACGAAATGGGTTTTGTACTTATTTTATCAGAAAAATAATAAAATGTATTTCCAAGTTGGCTAATGGCCAGCAAAAGAAAATGCACTTCTGTTGCCTTGCTGTTCCAAGAAAGAACCGGCAGTATCACGATCTTTTGTTGAGGTTGAATATCGAGTGATGGCATCGACTATCTGTGAACTTATTTGGTTTAAACAATTATTTTCGGATCTCTCTGTTACTCATCCTCAACCAATACCGTTGTATTGTGATAACAAATCTACCATTTATATTGCACACGATCCTGTTTTCCAGGAGCGCACAAAATACATTGAGATGGATTGCCACATTATTCGTGATCGTCTCACTTTTGGGTTATTGACCTTGCATCATGTGCCTTCTACACAACAAATTGCGGATATTCTCACCAAAGCCTTGGTATATGATTCTTTTACTATACTTTCTTGCAAGATGGGCCTTATTACTTTTACGGCTCTATCTTGAGGTGGAGTGTTGGGAAACACAATCATATTTTTATTATTATTGATTTGTAATTATCCTATGATTAATTGTGATAATTGCCTTAAATTGTACCTTTACACCTCTATATTATGTGGTGTCAATTATCAGAGGAAATATTGTGTCATTTTATACTTCATTATATGATTGACACCACAAATATAGAGGTGTAAATTGTCATTTTCAGCAACTTCCAAGTTCGCTTTCGACCAGGTTTATCACTAAAAGTGTGAGTCCTAGAAAATGTGATTTCTAGTACGTAATTTGTGTCATTTTATATTTCATTATATGATTTATTGTTTTATATGTCTCGAATTCTTTTACTTGTTCAGCTTATTGGTTCTGTAAGAAATTGATGCTAAATCGAGCTTAAAAGCAATGAAAACGTATCTCGATAATTCAAGACACAAATTCAAGAAATGAGATGAAAGAAAGATGTGCCAAATGTACATAAAAGTAGAAGTCAAGAGTTGAAAAAATGAAATATAGAAAACCTTGAATTGAAGAAGTGTGAAAATGGGCCAAGGGAAGGGAAAAGCAACACTAATACATGAACTATGACAAATTTCTGGTGCTAATAGGAATAGATTTTGCTATCAAGTTGTATATGGTTGGAAAGCTCGTCAAGTTATCTTTATAACACTTCCAACCTTGCTCAATTTCGAGTTTCCTATCTTGAAATATGACATTTTTCGTGAAGATGCACAGTGCCTTTTTTAACATGGCAGAAATTACGTTTTAGGCATATTTTTGGAAATTTAGGCTTTTCTTGGGCAAGGGTCCCTAATCTTGCTTATATAAATAGGTTCCATTGTAATATATCTCTCATATAATATTTGTTGTCAATAAAAGGGAGCTAGAGAGGGGCTTCTCCCAACTCGCTTTCTTGATACAAATCTTTATATTTTTAGTTTCTGCTCTTTCATTTTCATCCTTATTTCCATTTTGTGAGTTGTTCTTTGCTTTCTTATTCTCTAGTTTTAGTCTCTAAATTTTGCATGCTTAAATAGTTAGTTTTTATGTTAAAAATTCCAACTTTATTCTATACTTTGGATAGATCTTTACTTCTTCATTCTTCTTTACATATTTTAGCCTAGATCTTACCTATTTTTACTTAAAAGATTGAATCGTTTAGCATGCTTATTGTTAATTAGTTTTAGTTTATATTTGTTTATTTCATGCTTGTAACTTAGATCTTGCAATTTTGTTCCTTAAAAATTGCATCTTTATTAATTTTCTAGTCTAAAAATTGTCTTATATTTTCGCCTTGTTTTCATACTTATTTCTTTATTTTTATCACGAGTAACTAGTTTTTTAGACATTTCTCTAATTTAACAATCACAAAAAGAGCTAACTTTTGACCTCACATACTAACTAGGGATAGAACAACTATCGGGATAGAAATTTACTTGGTTGGGCAATATTTTTAACATATGTTGTCCTTAGTAAATTAGGGATTTGAGAAAGTAATTGGGATAATTTTACCTATGCAAATATTTTGAAACATTCGAGCGTAGTTATGAATATGCTCCGATGACACTTCCAAGATACTTTAGCTAATTATAAACGTGATAATTGAGTAAGTTACTTTTACTTAGTGTTTTGATCGTAATTTAGACATGGTCAAACCTCATTTCCGGTAGTATTTTTTATTTTATTTTATTTTATTGACTATTTCTCCTTAGAATTCCGTATTTCCAAGAATACTTTTAGGTTAATTTTGGAAATACTTTTAGGTTAATTTCCTAGGAGTCCCTGTGATTCGATTGTTGTTTAAACTTGCAACTACTATTTGTACATAATAATTTTTGAATAATAATAATCAAATATAAATAAATAAATAAACACTAGAATAAAAGAAATTAATGTATTCAACAAAAATTAAATTACAATAAGAAAAATACTTGGTTCAAAATACACATGTGCACCCAATCAGAGTAACAACTAGCTACTGTGCCCAGGCTTCGAGCCTGGCCTGGACAAACAGACAGTGCACATGTGGTGCTTCTACCTACATGTGTATGTGTCATACTAGATTACAACTCAAATAGTACAATGTTATTAAATTTGAGCAATAAAAGAAGCATGTGTTTAGTCGATGTACGATAATTCTCGTTAGGCTTAGACACCTCACCCTAATCCCCTTTTAATACCTCACTTTAAAGACAAATTTTATTCACACTGTTTTATGATTTTGACGATATAATATACCTTTTCGAATATCACATTATAAGCTTTAAAATGCACCCAAGAATGAAAAAAAAAATATTATGTATACTCCACATAAAAAATAGCTCAAAGTTGGTAATTTTCATAAACTCCAACCTCATAAAATCATATGGAAATTATAAATTTTCCAACAGATACCCAATATTTATTAGTACAACTTTAAGTGATATCGTATACTTGCGGTTTAACAGCAAGAAAAAAAGTATTTTATTCTCAAGCATGTAATGATGCGTTTTCGAGTATGTAATAATATTTGTAACTACAAATGCTTTTTACCATATCTTACTAGCTTTAAGTATAATCATGTATTCTTCGATTGCATGTAATATCGTGGTTTCTCGTATTGCTGATAGTCAAGACAACAATGAACAGATTTTTAGTGGAATAGTCGAGCTCGGATCTGCAAGAGCAGCCTCCATATCCTTGCAATCTGAATCCGTAAATTTGAGGAAATTTTTGATATCTTTCTCCGAGCCAGAATTTCTTCGGTGAAACCATTTCCGCGTTGATTTTGGCCTTCTTTTGCTAATGGCGATGGCCATATCGTTCGGGAAAAGGTCTCGAAGAACGAAAGCGTGTATGATGGTCGTAACGAGTAGGGATGTGACAGTGAGGGTGGCGATAGCTGAGAGCGTAACAGCAAGAGATTTAGTTAATATATTTGGGACTTCGCTCGAATATCTGATAGTTGTCATGGCAGCTCCGGCCATAGGGAAAGTGTATGCCCACCAAGCCAACGAGAACTTAAAACCCCGAAAGAAATTAACTCGAACAGCCTGTCAAAACAGCCAAAATTCGCACGCATGGTAGTTAGCAAGGTATAACATTTGGTCATGAATGAAACAAGTAATTAAAATATAAACACTCGTTCTCATATGTTTCGTCAAACTAAATCGTCAAAAACTTGATAATTTAGTCCGATTTCCCATTTTAGGATTAAGATTTATGGTAGTAGAATATTTATTCCGATATACTTATCCAAACAACGGAGACTAAACTATGGACTAATAGGTTGACAGACTAGTCTGTTATTTGGAGCTGAAATAATCGGAACGGACTATTAGTCCATATTTCATAGAACAACCCCAAGAATAAAACTTAAATAAACATCCTGTAATTTAATCGCTACTTGGGGCGAAAAATGGGCTCGTAAAATTTTAAAATTTCCCCTCTTTCTATATTGTAAAGGTTCGAGTGTGGCATTTTAGAATGACAATATGCGATAGAGAATATACACCAAGGCGAAACTAACCAGTGAGAAATAAAGGAACAAGGCGATGAAATAAGCGATCCTTGGCCCGTAGTCGAACGAGCCTTGTATGTTTGCCCACGCCATCGAAGCGACACTTGGAGCCGCAATGAATAGAAAGAAAACCGGGTGAAGCTCCTTTGGCAGTGTCGCATTAGTCGGTAGTCTCTGGTATAAGGTCACAAACAACACTATATAGTGTGCCAAACCGATGGCGAAAAAGAATATAGGGCCCTCTTTTAGCCCCATAGAAGCACCGAGCAAAGCACCAACAAAGTTCCCGACGACGGATAAATGGTTCGAAGGGTTTGCCACCTTCGAGAGCCTCCTCTGGCCCCCCGACATCCACTGCCCGTATATTTTCAGTTCTAGACATAGAAACGGAGTCATTAGCACGTACCAAAGAGCCACGGGTAGCTTTGGGACTACCGATGGTGGGGCCCCAATGGCTAAAAATAGGGCGGCAATCCATGGCGCGAAAAAGAAGTTAACGCGAATCGGGTGGTAATATTCACGACGAACGGCTTCGAAGTAGCATATTATTTTGAGCATGTAGGTGAACGCGATGATGGCGACTAGAGCAAGGGATATGCACCATAGTACGAGGTTTACGTCCATGCTAACATTGAGGAATTTTGTCGAAGGTGACGTGGCGAGGTTCTTCCACATGATGGCTTGGCTGCTAACTCCGAGGCACATACCGAAGGATTGGATGGGGAATCGGAGCAGAAATGGCCATTGCTTGTCTTCCGGTAACAATATTTCTTCCGAAGGCTGAAAAATGAACGGGAGAAATTTAATTATGAACGGGAGAAATTTAATTGTGAACTCAGTTTACACGTTAATCGCGGACGGATAGATTATGTGATATGGAACTCGTGAAAAGCATAAAGCACAAGTTGAAAAATAACTACTTTTTATTTTACCAAACAACATCGTCTACTTTACTCGGAAAACAAAAAAACAAAAACAACTCGTAAAAATCATAACCAAGCTAAAGTTTAGCATAGTGTTTTCGCCTTTCGGGTAGAGAAAACATACCCTTAAGGTATCCAATTCCGGTCCTTCCAAAGCATCAAAGTATCGATCCACGGGTAAATTCTCAATCTCCTCATTTGGCGCAGAGTTCGCCTCTTGATCATCTTCCCTCGGCTTTCCATGGAAGTTTGATATCTGCCTCTTGAGCCTACCCGACCATGTCTTAAAAGAGTCGTACGTTTTGTCGTTTAGCCTGTCCACAGGAGGATTCCTCGAGGAGAGATTCGGGGATTTCCCAGTCGGGGACGCCTCGTCCGACGTTGGCACCAGTTGTATCGATTGAGAATGAATTTTCGTTTTCTCGATCCCACCGACGTTAGGCATAGAAGATGGGTTTGTGTTGTCGCTGGTGAGAGTTGTGCCATCGTGATCTCGAAAGACTCCATTTTTGTTGTTTTTCAAGTGAACTTGCGTAGGCGACGATGGCATACTTATGGAAATGGAATGTGTTTGCATTGACTCGGAGAGGCCGGTACAAATTTGTATAACAAGTGTTTCCGTTCCCTATTTTATGAATCAGATAAACATTAGTGCAGCATATAATTTTCCGATCAGTATTAATCGACATTCCAGTTTTCGGCCCTTTTTAAGCTTTTAAAAGCAGCAAAGCTTTTCGCTTCTCGCATCGTTTTAAGGCCAATAGGGTTGCAGCTGTCAAACTTTTCTGCTTTTTTGAGTTTGTATGTATTTGGTTGCTGAGCTTTTAAGCTAAGATTTTTATTATTTTGACTTCAGCAACAAAAAATTTTAAGCTAAAGATAGTTTTTTTTGCTTAAAAACTGCGAACAAGGAAACTTTACCGAAAACTTCATCCAAGCGATTGTAATTGTTCCAAAAAATAGGTAAATGTTTCCAGAACCAATCTGCTAAAACATGTTTTCAGTAGCAACTTAAACTTTCGAACGAGAAAGTAGTTTCAAGTACTAAATTTTCGAGGAAATTTATTCCCGGGCTGCGGTGGAAAAGTGGCTTCCAGAGTAGAGGAATTGCGATGACTAACAATAATTTGCTTATTTTCCAAAATTTTCTCTCTTAAGTAGTATCAAATCCAACCACTTTATTTGCTCGTGATATAATTTGAGCTATAATTAAGAATAATAAAAACATTTAATGTTTACAACTAACAAAATTCAAAACGCTTAATAAACAATATATGCATGTATGTACAATGAACACAATTTTTGACACACGTATATAAGCCGTTAGATGTAGACTGATCCAAAGGCCGAAATACTTGACTGTTGGATCAATATGGAAACGACATGATGGAGAAATTCGAACTTTATAAGATTCGTCATGTTCTTCGTCTTCCAACAGGCTGGAAAACTACCTAGGCGTGTTCATTTGGCCCGCGTGGGCCATACTGGCTTGTCCCACGATGGCTTGACGGATTTTCAGAGAAAATACAAGCCTTGTATCTGTCCCGCACTCACAACATATTTATGGGTGTGGACCATTCAGTCCCACCCTACAGCAAGCCAGTTGACTGACATATATTATCAGTCAACTAACTCAAAAACTAAAAAGATAGTTGGCTCACCTTAGTCATCAAGCGAACACTTTCCTATAACAATTGCTATTAGTTAATTCCAAATCTAATAATTGGAAAAGGTCAGTTGGCTGCTAATGCAATTACAGGCTGCGGGGTGGGCTTGCAGGACTGATCTACCAGCCTGGCTCTTGGGCTTGGACCTGCTCTGCAGCTGCAGCGGGATGGGGAGGGTGCACGCCAAGATGTAGGGTGGGTTGCAGGTCGAGTGTAGGCTAAATGTTAATTGTAGGCTTGCCCGTAAAAACTACTATATCCATCGAAAAACGTGATTTCTTGAATAAAAAAAATCAAAATGTCATTTGCCTATATTTCTTTTAAAAAAAATAAAAATCAATAAGATTTAGAATCTATCCTCCTCGAAGCCATTTTTATTAGGTTTTGCACGTTAACAGCTCATAAGCTCCTGCTTAGAAGAAAGGCTTGACTTTAGAGGTTGTTTAATGAATGAGTCGAGCCTAAACCAAGCTTGGCTTAGTTATTTGATACCTTTATATTGATGACAGTCATAAATCATACAAATTACGTAATTTTTAAAGAAAGTTAAACTGATTTTAATCTATATAGATACCACATATATTATTTTTGGGACATTTTAGTTTTTGAACAATAGTATCAAAAGAAATTATCACGTATTCGAAAGCTAACCAGCCAAATGCACATTAATTTGAAATAAAAAATGTAAAACTTGAACTTAAAGATGCATTCGAACAAACCCTATATCTATCAAATATCTCTGTTTAAACCCATGCAAATTGTCATGTATACTTAATTTCTTCATATACATAGACAGAAACAATACAAAGAAAAAAATGGTTATGATAACATAAATTAGAAGCTAATCCAAGTAGAGCCTAAATAAATTTATCATGTTTTAAGTTTCTAAATTTTAAAAATCATCTCTGACAAAGTAGAAGCAATACATACTTTTTTTTTCTGAAAGCTTTGGTTGATAGATCGATGATCTCTTCACTGAAGTAGATAGTCAAGAAAATAATATATGAGGGACAATATTTTGAGAAAAATTAAATAGTGAAAAAACAAAATAGGTTCTCTCTCTGCCCCCCCCTCTTAATAGAACATAAAATTCAAGCCACACCAAGAAGTATAAATAGCGATGGGCATGCAAAGCTATCACAAGTGTTACACACGGCTTGTTTGATTGTAACTTATAAGATTAATTTTTTTACTTAAAAATTGGATAATATTTGATTACTCAACTTTTAAGCTAAGCTTATTTGTTATTTTAGCCTAAATAATCTGAAATTTTTAAATTTGATGCATATAATTTTTTTTAATTATAAAAACTGAGCTTATTTGTTATTTCAGCCTAAATAATATGAAAATTTTAAGTTTGATACATACAGATTTTTTAAATTATAAATTAACTAATTTATTTACTTAAAAGTTGCAATTAAAAAAACCCATAATATAGCTACTACTTGTGATATTCACACATTCATTTTAATTAACGCTCCTCTGTTCACACACTATGATTAAATCTATTGGCCTTGATCATTGATAAAAGTTTTAGTACTATCCAGTTTATTCCAAAATGGTGCAAATACTAATTATAGGATGATAAGTAGGTGCTAAGTATGAGACAGAGAACCGTTTGATATTCTTTTTATTCTATTTGGCACCTACTTGACAGTATGTGATTCGTATTTGCACTATTTTATTATAAACTGAATAGTACATTTACAATTTTATAGATTAGTTTTATGCTATGCAAAGGCAATTTTACCAAAGTTGTCCCCACCAAATGAAAATTATGAGGATTATTTCGAAACGAAATAACTAATATCCGGTGTCAAATCTATTATATATATAAAAGTGATGCATTGATATATAATATGTTGCCACATGGACTCTTTAAAAAAGAGACAATAAATATATTCCAAATTCCAATATTTAAGTATAAATTATTAAATTCCAATCTCTACCTAAATATAAATGACCTTAGCAAACAAACATAAACGAGAAACTCTCAAGTTTATCTACCAAAAAAAAATCATATAAAAAGATAACAAATATAGGGATATTCACTCCCATTTAAATGTCAACTCTACCTAACAGACGAAAAATATAGGAATTTGATAATATACCAAAAATATCTTGAGAATGATGTATCCTTATTCCTAAATAAGATGATGCAAATAATATCAACCATATAAGCATTTAATTTATATCCACTATTGGTGTAGAAATTTTATACATCGTATTTATATGTACGTATCACCATATATGCATACGTGTCATTTATCTAAATTTGTTCATTGGTGTATGCAAATCTATTCACCGTCGATACATTAAAATTAAATCGAAAAGAAAATACACAATTTTTACAGAAATGGGAATAATAACCATACACCTACTTCAATCCTAACTTATAAACCACAAAACTAAAACCTCCACAACCTCAAATCCAAACAAATCTACAAACAATCAAAAGTTGCTTCTCAAAGCAAAAAAGCCCTAACTCGAAGTTATTGCTCAATGGCATGAGTTTTGGTACTACCTAATTCGCACCAAAATTGTACAAACATTAATCACAAAGTGTCAAATAAGCGAAAAGAAGGAGAAAGGGAACTGATTGTGGTGTTTTTTCTCCTACTTAGCGCTTACTTATTAATTTGTGATTGATGTTCTCATCATTTTAGTGGGAACTGATTTGTACCAAAACTCATCCCTTGCTCAAATGCGAAATCGGTTAGATGAAATACACCCTTTTACTTCTTTTTCCATTCTTACTTTTCCTTTTCTATGAAATTCTAGAACAAATTCCTACAACATAACATGCAAAGCATATGGATTTTGAATCTTCTTCTTGTTGTTTGTCTTAAAAATGTATAGCAAATTTCTCTATTTTGTTTTTCCACCCGTGGAGTAAGAATAAAGGGGACAATATATTAAGAACCCCTTTGAAATCACAAACACGAGTTACAATCAAATTATAACAAAATTGTTAATATATAAATTAGAAGTTTAATTCAAAAAAATTAAACCATGAGATTCCAATTTGTGAATAACTGAGTTTTCTCGTAAAAGTAACCAAAAGCTATTATCCAAAAGTAACCGTAAGCTCCTAAATTTCAAGATATTTTGTTCACACAATTGTAGTATATATATAAAGCAGGAGTTCAAGTCAAAAAATTAAACCAAGAGATTCCAATTGGTTAACACAAAGATTTAAATTTTATAATTTAAATCACAATACACTTTATTGCTCTTAATTCAATTCAAATTGAAAAAGGTGGTAATGGAAAGTTGACAACAAATTTTCTTATAAATATAAGGGCAAATCATTCCGAAAAAGGAGAATAAACAAACAAATCATCCCCAACATGAGTTTTCTTTTCTTTATCTAAAAATAGAAATATCCTAATTTAACTGAGTAATAGGATTAGATTAATGAATTTTCTTGTAATTTTTTGTATCGAACATACATTATTGTCTTTCACTTTTTATTCATATTTTGAGCGATTGATCTTGGTCTCGTTCATTACATTTCTATCCACCAAAAATATTGTAATCAATGAGAGTATTGAGTAATGAAAAGTTCTTTTGTTATTCGGTTTCTCATTCGCGAACAATATTTACTTTGATATAACCATATTTACTTCCATACAGTCATATACTTCTTAAAAATCCTGAAACTATGGTGTGAAAAATCACAATCCGCTTTCGTGAGTTAAATGAACTTTATTTTGAAATCAGATTTTACCCGGGCTTAACACAATTCATGAATTACTGAGTTTCCCTCGAAAAGTGACCGAAAGCTATTATCCAGAAGTAATCGCAAGCTCCTAACTTACTTTAACATACATTAATGTTTTTCTTAAAAATTATAAAAAAAAAAAACTTTTAAAAAAAATAGACACAACGGATATCATAAAAAAAATAAAAAGTAATCAACAGTAATTTTATGAAAAAAAAAAAGTAACAATATAAAAAATATGTATGTATGCGAGGACAATAAGGTATATAAATGCATGGGTTGACCCTGGTTGGCGAACAACACAACAAGAGGCTTGAACATTTTTTTTCTTCTTTTCAAATTCATAGTTGAGACTTTGAGAAATTTTATTTGACCACATGCACCAAACAAATAAAGTTGAAGTAGAAAGTAGTCAATATTTATTTTAAGACATTAATTTTTTATTTTTCTTTTGCATATAATTTCTGTACAAATTGATTCATAAAGCTATTTTTGAAAATTAATTCTAAAAATAGGTATAATTTTAATATTTGGTAAATAAATTTTAAAAGTTATTTTGATAAATAGTGTAGTATTTGATAAAGTGATATTTTTTTATTGTAAAAAGATAAAATTATGTATGTATGAAGAATGTAAGAAATATAACAGAGATAATTAGAATAATTAATAAAAGAAAAATCAGAAGTAGTTTTTCAAAAAAAAATCCTTAAGATTGCTTCTAAAAGTACCGTTAAAAAAACAGAATTGGATTACTAAAAACAGATACCTTAGAGTTTGTTTGTTTTTTCTTGAAAATTGTAGCTTGAAATATTTAGTAAACTTTAAGTTACCTCAACCCCAAGGAGTTACACAAGTAGTCAATCACTTGGATTTAGTATTGGATAAAGTATTAGGTTTGAGATTCGATTTTCATAAGAAAAAATTTCTTGGGGCCACATCCCTTTGGGGTTGAGATACCGTAGAGTTTACCAAATACTTCATACTATAATTTAAAAAAAAAAACAAATAGCAAAAAATAGTCATAAACTGATGCTTAAAATCGGAGAGTGAGTGGCTACATACACTCTTAGTCTATAGCTTATGCAAATTGTATATCAGCCATTGGATCAGAAAAAAATATCCAAGGGTTATGAATTAAAGCCCCAAAATCAAGTATACATATGAAGAAGCTGGCTCCCAATCTATATTTGTATACCACGCCTTTGTAACCCACAAATAGAAATAGAACGAGTCAGAAAGAAACAGAAAAGAAAATGGATTCGAATGA
>MKEJ01000890.1:0-20609 GCA_001753735.1 Embelia ribes
TTTTAGATGAATTTGAGAGATTTTAGGTATGAACTACCCAAATAGTTTGTGAGAAATACTTATGTCAACACGACGAGAGCGAGATGGGGATTCCGAATCCACTATGATTTTCTTTTTAGCCTTCTCCTCCTCTTGGATAGAGCGAGTTTTGATAAGAGGTGGTTTCTTCCCTTCTCTCTTCTTCTCTCTCTGTGATTGTGTGAAATAAAATGTGAATTGTAACGGAGAGGATAAGGGAAAGAGATTAGGTTTCTATTCCAGTTTTAGTTAATTGTAACATGGTCCCCCAATTTTATTAATTATTTGAAACATGGCCTTACACAAATTCTGTACCGAGAAGGGAAAATTTAACGAGTAACTTTGAACACCAGATATGGTAGACTCGTGCATTGGTTATATCTTCGAAACTAATGGCTTGTTTGATTGCAACTTGTTGCCCCAAGGTTTATGAAAATATATTTAAAATATTTTTATAATAACAAATCAATATAAAAGAAAATAAAAAAATTCAAGTATCCATATTGGATTAATATTTCAAATGAGTTTACAGAAGAAAAACAAGTTGTGAGAACAAATTGAAGTGTTATATTCAAAGAGTTAAGAGAATCAAATATTTGAGTTTCAATATTAGAGATTAAAGAGTCAAAAAATGGCTTGAATCAAAATGCAAGTTTGAAGATTGAAGATTGACAAAGAAATGTTCAAAAGTCTTAAAACAAGCTCAGGATGGTGTTAGAACCGGCTAATAGAAGAATAAGCTCAAATTTTTATCGAAAATTTGGCTTAAGGCACAGAACAGACTGTAAATCCCTCTCAATTTAGCTGGGTTGACAGTATGTCTGGCCGGCTGGTGGTAAGTTGACCTAATGTAGATTCGGCCAAAAAACTTGCTACATCCGGCAATGATAGACTCTAGGTCCGGCCAACTAATGAGACTCTTAAATGATGCGTTTGAATATTTGAGATTTGCAAAAAGATTAAAAGAAATCAAATTATAAGAGTCATATATTCAAAATTTCAAACTTCCTCTCTTATATATAGAAGAATCTATTTTCACAAGAAGAGAAGAGCAACAATCAAGAAAGAGAATCAATCATTAACACTTCCAAAGTTATATTCCTGTCACCATCACCATCACATGAAGGTTTGATCTAATAGATATTTATATCTATAACGTATAATATCAAAATATCTTTGAGTGATTCAATTGTATTATTCTTCAAGAGAATTATTGTTAGATTGAGAGTTTCTTTATTTTATATTCAAACTCAATCTTGTAAGATTTTTACCAACCTTGTAAAGAAGTATTGTATAAAGTCTTAAGTTAAAACCGGTTTGAATAACACCTATAAGTCTTCTTGTGTACGGTTTGAGTAGCACCCGAATCTACTTATATACGGTTTGAGTGGCATCAACAAGTCTTCTCGTGAACAGTTGGAATAGCACCCGCAAGATATTTGGTGTAAACAGTTGGATAGTACCCATAAGCTATTCAATAGCACAGTCCGGTTAACACCCATGAAAATTAACCATCTTGTAACTTTGGTGATTAAAGTTATAAGGGAACCCAATGGGAGCCTTGGAGACTGGACATAGGGGATCACATCTATTTTAAATAAGTACTTTTATTGAAAAACCAATTCAAACCTCCCTCTCTGTAAGACCCCATTATTTATTTTATAATTTATATACATGAAACGACATTTTTAACGATGTAAAGAGAGTTGATGAGACATTTGGCGAGGTTAGGCCTTAAAACGACTTATAAAGAATGATAACTTTTGAATAACAGTTTGGTATTTTGAGAATAACTTTTAAACCAGAAATCCGATGAAAGTTTATAATATATTATTGAAAAAGTAATTGAAATCTCTCCGACTTTCATATTTTGAGAAAAATTTAATTCGAAGTGAAAAATGGTCAAAAGGGTGTTGAAATAATAAAAAATGCAGTTGAAACTATTCCTTAGTGAAACAAAAGTTAAAACTATGGAAAGAAGGGCCTTAATTTAGCCTATTTGTATGTTCTTTCCTCGGATTTTTTATTTTCAAATTTAACATCATACACGTCTTCTTGTTAAGTGACTTTAGAAAGTGATGTTTAGTGTTGATTGGGTCTTGTTTAGTAAAAGAAATATGGATATAGAGTGCTTAATTATTAGAAGAAAAGTATTTCTTAAAGTAGCTTTTCATCAAATATTCATATTCACATTGGCATATTATGAAAGAAAATTGTCATTGAGGATTAGAAATATATAATTTGCCTCACTGTAACATGCTAAAGATATATCCCACATCAACTACCAATAAGTTTAAATCTTGTATATAATTACATACATGGGCACACTCTTCTTGCAAGCCGATTTTCAATGATGAGTTCTATCCATGTAATTGTTAAAATACAAATTTAACACGGTATCATAGCAAAAATGACTTGTTTATTTGTTTAAATAATAAATTTAAAAGTTATTGTCAAATCCAACAATTTATGTGCACTTATTGGCCTTTTTGCGTTAAAGATATTTCTCACATCAACTACTAATAAGTTTAAGTCCTTGTATATGATTACATGGACAATATCATCTTGCAAACCTATTTTCAAGTACGAGTTCCGCTCATGTAATTATTATAACTATAAATTTAATATAGAAGCTTCATTTGGTTAATAAATACCTTGACCATATCTCGATGTGGCACACGATGATTATTTATCGCGCAAGGTAAATGAACAATCATTTTTCATGCCAAAGCAAGTAACAAATATTATATTAATCATAGAATTATTGTGAAATTAATAATTCAATACAAAGCGAATAGTACAAATTCTAGTTTGGTAGCGCTCCGTAATTATCAAGATATCACTACCTCATCAATTTAACGTTATTTATTGCAATTTAGCATTTTCCTTTTGTCCACAATTATTTGGCATAAAAATTCTAGCTCCAAATTATTTTTTTATTTTTTCTCTCAAATGCTAACGCTGCAGCCCTGTTGCAGCTGGTACTTAACGGCGTCTCCAACTACGATTCCAGTGCTACCGCTACCAAAGGTGATCAAAGCTTGGCACTTGACATAAAGGTGGTAACGGCCCGAGGTGAAGGTCCCGACTTTAAATCTCACTCGCCCATGCATCTTGATCGTTAGCTTCACTACACAGTTCGATTGGTCCTGTCTAAGGGTGATCCCATTGTAGGGTGCCACTGGGACCTCAATTCCAGAGAGGAACGGTGACCAGATGATGACCTCCTTGTGGCCCTGGTGAGAAGTGCAATAATTCACAATGTTGGGGACAAAATTGAAAAGGGTATGAAATTGAGAAACGATTTTGGTATGATTTGTCGTAACTTGTAAGTCAACTTTATTGGTTTGTTGACATAAAAAAGTTTGCTTTTTGGTGAAAAAAAAAAACTAGAAAGTAGTAAAAGAAGTGAAAAACTTTTAAGCTTTTTTTGATCTTTCTCCAAAGTATTTGCAATTTATTTTACACAGAAGCAATTCAAAATTATTTTCAATCAAAATCTTCTTTTAAGTTAACACAAGTGTTTCTTGTAAAAAAAAAAAAAGTCTTCTCCAAATACTTCGTAACCATAACTTTGAACGAAATTTTTTTTTTGACGACACTACGTTCCTTTGAGTACTAAAATTCAACATACATCCGAATTTATAAAATACTCATTTTACTCCTGTGCCTAACATACTGAACTTCTCAAAATCTAACCCCAAAAAATAAATGGTACCACACTTGTTGCAACAGTAATTTCCCAGCAAAACAGGCCTAAACTCCTTGAATATAAATTTTATTTTTTTATAACAAATATAATTAGCAAAGATTGATCCACAGGGTATATGTATGTACCTGGTAGGTTGGGGGGATAACGGTGTATAAAGTTATCTGTTGGTTGTGATAGGTCGCGTAGGCGTCAAGCTTATCATAATAGATCCCAATCTTATCGTTTGGGTTTCGCAACAACACCGTGATCTGGAAAGTGGTGGTAACGACGTTAGGTACTGTCGCGTTCAGGGTGAAGACAGTGGCATCCTGAAGCACGAACTGGGGTTTCTTGGGTTGCAGGATGGCCCAGATGATGAGGACGATGAGGAGTACGATGAAGAGGAAGATGAGTATGCCCGCGAATATGCGGATGTAGAGCCGACGTTTCCTATCCTCGTGGTGGCTGCACTTACAGGCATTGGTGTGGTGGCTGCACTTACCGGCATTGGTGTGGTGGCTGCACTTATCGGACATGGTTGTGGTAGAGAAACCGGGAGGGAAGATAAGCTAACTAGGAGGTTGTGTCTCAAGTTTGTCTATCTGTCGTCTATATAGGATAAATAATGAATCGGACAAAATTAAAAAAAAAAAAAGGAAATAAAGTATTTTTAAAATAGTTTTTGTTTTTGTAGTCCTTGGTTGGTTGGCCTCCTTCTAATAATTTAGATGAGAAAGATAAGAAAAGGGAAATCCCTAGTACAATCTATCGACGCGATTCAACAATTGAGTCATATATCCTTAGCGTTAGTATTCTGAATTGTCGAGATTCTACTGTCGTGAAATTTGTGATTATAATTAAAACTTCGCGTGAAAAGATATGGTGCGGCTTGTAACTTATAGCAAAATCGAGAAGTCGATTGGGGAGGATGTTATTCATGTTTTTAAGAAATTGAGTTAAAGTTTGATCATTGGTAATTGTGTTTATAACTTCACTGTATAATTATCCTTGATGAAAAGTGGAAATATAATCTCCTGAGTTTTATTCACACCAGCCGGTCTTCAAAATGGAGAGATATACGATATGGGAAATAAAAATGGGAACATGACCTTAAAAAAATATAAGAAAATCAAAAGGCGAGATGTTGTAACTAGTCATCCATAACGTGCTCTTTTGAAATTTTCCATTTACAATCTCAACCCATTCACCATCTTTGCTTACTTTTTGATCACTTTTGGCTTTCCACGTATAATTATTATAACTATATATTTAATAGAGATGCTTCATTTGGTTAATAAATACCTTGACCATATCTCGATATGGCACACGACGATTATTTATCGTGCAAGGTAAATGAACAATCACTTTTCATGCAAAGCAAATAACAAAAATTATACTAATCATAGAATTATTGTGAAATTAATAATTCTATACAAAGTGAATCGCACAAATTCTGGTTTGGAAGCGCCTCATAATTATCAAGATATCACTACCTCATCAATTTAACGTTATGTATCGCAATTTCTTCCTCGGTACTTTAAAATTTCTCGTAGTATATAGCATTTTCCTTTTGTCCACAATTATTTGGCATAAAAATTCTAGCTCCAAATTAAATTTTTATTTTTTCTCTCAAATGCTAACGCTGCAGCCCTGTTGCAGCTGGTACTTAACGGCGTCTCCAACTACGATTCCAGTGCTACCGCTACCGAAGGTGATCACAGCTGGGCACTTGACATAAAGGCGGTAGCGGCCCGAGGTGAAGGTCCCGACTTTAAATCTGACTCGTCCATACATCTTGATTATGAGCTGCACTACACCGTTCGATTGGTCCTGTCCAAGGGTGATCCCATTGTAGGGTGCCACTGGGACCTCAATTCCAGAGAGGAACGGTGACCAGATGATGACCTCCTTGTGGCCCTGGTGAGAAGTGCAATAATTCACAATGTTGGGGACAAAATTGAGAAGGGTATGAAATTGAGAAATGATTTTGGTATCATTTATCTAAACTTGTAAGTCAACTTTATTGGTTTTTTGACATAAAAAAGTTTGCTTTTTGGTGGAAAAAAAAACAAACTAGAAAGTAGTAAAAGAAGTGCAAAAACTTGAAGCTTCTTTTGATCTTTCTCCAAAGTATTTGCAATTTATTTTACACAGAAGCAATTCAAAATTATTTTCAATCAAAATCTTCTTTTAAGTTAACACAAGTGTTTCTTGTAATTGTAGCCATATCAGTAGTAAACTCAAACCATGAATAATTTCAAAGTACTCAACCGATATGGCTGCTATTACAAGAAACACCAATTCTAACACTTAACCAATATTTGTACAGCAATATATAGGGGGGGGAAAATTTCTCACAAAAAAAAAAAAACAAAAATCTTCTCTAAATACTTCATAACCATAACGTCGAACGAAAATTCTTTTTTGACGACACTACGTTCATTTGAATACTAAAATTCAACATACTTCCGAATTTATAAAATACTCATTTTACTCCTGTGCCTAACATACTGATCTTCTCAAAATCTAACCCCAAAAAATAAATGGTACCAAACTTGTTGCAACAGTAATTTCCTAATAAATTTTCATCCCAGCAAAATAGGCCTAAACACCTTGAATATAAATTTTATTTTTTTATAACAAATATAATTAGCAAAGATTGATCCACAGGGTATATGTATGTACCTGGTAGGTTGGGGGGATAGCGGTGTATAAAGTTATCTGTTGGTTGTGATAGTTCGCGTAGGCGTCGAGCTTATCATAATAGATCCCAATCTTATCATTTGGGTTTCGCGACAAGACCGTGATCTGGAAAGTGGTGGTAACGACGTTAGGTACCGTTGCGTTCAGGGTGAAGACAGTGGCATCCTGAAGCACGAACCGGGGTTTCTTGGGCTGCAGGACGGCCCAGATGATGAGGACGATGAGGAGTACGATGAAGAGGAAGATGAGTATGCCCGCGAATATGCGGTTGTAGAGCCGACGTTTCCTATCCTTGTGGTGGCTGCACTTATCGGACATGGTTGTGGTAGAGAAACTGACAGGAGAGGGGAGATAAAGCTAACGAGGAGGTTCAAGTGTGTCTATCTGTCGTCTATATAGGATAAATAATGAATCGGACAAAATTAAAAAAAAAAATAGGAAATAAAGTATTTTTAAAATAGTTTATTGTTTTTGTAGTCCTTGGTTGGTTGGTTGGCCACCTTCTAATAATTTAGATGAGAAAGATAAGTAAAGGGTAATCCCTAATACAATCTATTCGACGCGATTCAACAATTGAGTCATATATCCTCAGCGGTAATATCTTGAATTGTCGAGATTCTACCGTCACGAAATTTGTGATTATTAGAAATAAAGTTAAGTCGGAGAATAATATGGTAAGATTAATTATTTTACTCAATCTAAAATTTGAATTTAAAAAACACATAAAATTATGTTTTTTTTTTTTCAATAATTTATGAATGGAACTAATAATAATAATAATGTATATGTTATGGTAAGATATTTACTTCAATGTGTTTTTTGGTGGAAAAGTAAAGAAAGGAAGTGTCGTGGGTTGTGAGGGTGACAGAATTAAATTCCCGAAAAACAAATGATGGTGACGAAATATGATGATAGCCTCGCTAACGACGCTCCGTTGCTGCCAGCGGGCCCCCATGTGGCTTCTCCATCACGCCTATGACTATGAGAGAAGCACCCACCTTAGCGCTTTCCCTGCCGACCAATTTTTAGGGGTGGATAGTTCATAAAAATTATTTATAAATTTGATTTGATGTATATATCACCAAAGAAAATTAGGGTGTAATGAAAAAATATATATTATATGTTTTTCTATTAGTTAATTAATATATGAACAGTGACTGAAACTTGACGAAATGTTCTTCATAAAGGCGGAGGCCAACCAAAGTAAAAGAGAATATATGCAAGTAATGAATTTTTTTTTTTCTTTTATATGTTTTTCTATTAATTTGGTACGAAATGTTCTTCATGGTTGGGTGGTTGTAACTTTTAAATTAATTAAAAAAGTAAAAGAGAATTGTTAGTTGTAGCATTTTAAAGCTTCATAATTTCCTATGCCGAAATAAAATCTTAATTTGAAAATTGGATAGTCAAGTATAAGTCAATATTTTATAAAAATAGGTTATGTTTTTTTTTTAAAATAAATAAAAAAAACATGTGGTTGCAGGATATACGCCTACCTGCCTAAGGGAGGAAAAGGACATGGATTCATATGGAATAATACATCCAATAAGTTAGAGATAAGCTTATTCTTAAGGCACTTTTCTATGATTAGGAAGTTGTGACAACAGCCTAATTATTGTCTTGCTAAGGTTGATGATGTCCCCATATTGCTGGTGCTCATGTGGATGGTTTATGAGTAACAATTTTCATCAATTTGTATCATCAGTTATTATTTGATTGAAATTGAACGTTATTCATCAAACGGTGATCAAATTTTTTTCAATTTTCATTTTCAAAGGATATATATATATATATATATATGTATATACATAGAAAGAGAGAGAGAAAGGATGTGTCTACAAATTGTTGTCAGTGTTGATTGCTATTTTTAGCTACTTTACTAATTTTTTATTAGTAACAAAAAAGTTGTAGCATATGAAATAGATGAACATACAAGTGGTTTAGTTTTTTACTAATTTAATCCCAAAGGGATCAAGTTTTCATTTCAGTCCTCACATATTGGAACTATCATTTTGCGATTTTATCATTCGGTTTCAACAAATATGCAAATGTAATCACTCATAATCTAGTGAAATAAAAACGAGAAGGATGAAATCAAAAAAGAGTGATGCATTAGAACTAAGTAGAGATTAAAATCAGCGATGTTCTTGATGATTGCCCAGAGGAAAAGGATGAAACTGTATCAATTGGTACTGAAGGCATGGAATGAAGCTCAGTCCAAATTTCAGGGACCGTGTTGTAATTAATTCCAAAAAAATTACTAATACATTGTTCATATGGAATTAAGTGCTCCTCTTATTGAATATAAAGAATAAATGTGTACTCCTAAGGAGATTCAAATAAAATAAAAAATAAAAAATAAAGGAGATCCACACAAATATATACATGCATATGAATGTGATCAAAATGACCTAATAAGTACATATTTTCATTAGTAGCCGACCTTACAGCTCACATACCACGACTAGTAAGGTCAACAATTTAGTATTAATTAGTAGCTGTTTGGTAATAAATTTGTAGGCCAACTTTTGTAGTTGAACGCCATGTGAAGCATTGGCATCCTGTTCACTTCAATAACATGTTCATTTTGCTTCATTATTGGTTAACTAACAAATAGAAAAATTAAAAAATCAATACAATAGATGTAAAAAGAAAAAGGAAAAGTAGAAGTAGAAGTACATATAAAAATGTTAAAATCGTAGTACATTTTTGGATGAGCAGAGAGAAGGCCTAAAGTTTAAGCAAGATGCTACAAGTGGTGGTGGTAATGTTCAGGTCCTTTCAGCATGATAAAAGTATAATATTACAGAAAAGATTGACATGTCCATGCACAAAAATAACACTCACAAATTGAGAAATAATTGCAGTGATATTTTTCTTTAACTATTTAGCACCCATGATTATAGTTCATACAAACATATTTTTTCTAGTTTTAATAAACTCAAGGCTATGATACATTCTAAACGTGCGCTGAGATTATTTGTTATTTTTTTATTTTATCGCAAAGGGATCGGATCCGGATACTGCACTCTAAATACTTAGAATAACTCGTAGAATTATTAAATAACTCTAAAGAAATAGTCTATTGGCCCCTCGAAAGTTAATTCCATCCCATTTGATGAAATGAAAAATTCCGGACAAATCTTATTTTTTTCGTATTGTTTATGGGAAAATAAGATTGTGTTACAATTTACCTTTAAACCTCACACGACAACTAAACATTGTGAAATTATGTTTCAAAAAGATGTGTATATTACTTTTTTCCGTTATTTTTTTATATAAAATAAGCAATTGTATTAAAGCCAAAAATGATAAAATATTTGTGAACATTCTAGAATGTCCTAAATTAGGGAATTCAATTCTAATTGCTAGTTCTTTATTACTTAAATCTATATTTCGGATCCCTTTTCTTTTGGGTTCTAGCAATGGAAAATAATATTCCATGTTCACATAATTTATTAATGTCACTTCAACACCAACCCTGGTAGAAACTGAACAATTACACAAAAGATTTGTCAAAAAGACGAAAAACTATATTTATTTAATATATATATATATATAGATATAGATATAGATATAGATATATAAGTTTTTTTGTCATGGGTAATGTGGTGGCCTGGGCAGTGGGCCTATTGGAACCTTCAAAGAATTTTTCCGCACTGATAAATGAAGTTTATTCCTGTCAGAATTATTTGATTCAAAGTACAAAACAGCATCCTCCTGGAAATATGAGCCTCCGCAGCTACAAAGGAAATAATAATAATAATAATAATAATAATAATAATAATAATATTATTATTATTATTATTATTATTATTGTTATTATTATTTTGTGTGGTTATATGAAAATCACATTTTGTTTCACGTGCTACAATTTTTTGGATTGATATATTAACAAATAATAATAAAATGATATATGTTGGAAATGCCAAAAAAAAAAAAATATTATTTATAACTAGCCCCGTCTCATTTTAATAATTTTGTATTCCTTTTTAATCCGTCCAAATAAATAGTCAATTTTTCATTTTAAAAAAGTAGCTAAAAAAGACAAAAATGTCTCTTATTTATTATAGTTATTTAATTACTCCATCCATTATAAATTGTGAAAAATTGTAGCATTAATTAGGGGGATTGTGGGAAAGAGAGTAAAAATATTTTGGGTTAAAATAATATTAATTGATGTTTCTTAATACTTGTTAAAAAAAAAAGGTGACACGATTAGAAATGAACAGACGGAGGATGTTGCAAACTGCTAGGAATGAAGGATTTAATGTAAAAGACCGCTCTCGGAACTCATAACATGAGGAAGCTAATATCTTAAACAAGTTACAAAATAATTTACATAAAAATTTGGATATATTTTTATCCGGTATTCAAGCTTTGTTAGAAAGTATGGTGCTGTATACAATCGATCGAAACCATATAATGTTATGTTTCATTTTTATACCTAGACTAGACTAGACTAGACTAGATAATTTTTATTTAATTTTTTCGTTGTTTGGTTTGTAAGCAATTTTGTCATATCCTTATATCAATGAAAACCAAAACCCATAGCTCATTGTGAACTACGATTGCTGTGGCCCAAATAAAATATTTCGGCCCACTCTATCTCCCATACGGATACTACTTTAATCAATCGTATGCAAAAGCTTTTACTTAAAACTTTTAAAAGACTTTGTTTGACTGCAACTCTTTAAGTTTTTATTTTTTAATTTTTTTTTCTTGAAAATTGAATTAAACTCTTTTTTTTTCCTTTCGAGCTAAACAAATTGAAAGTTTTAAAATTCATGCAATTTTTTTTTAAGTAATAAATATATTGACTAATTTGCTTAAAAAATACGCCTAAAGAATCCTAATCGCAGACCTATAGGATATAGTTTTTACTATTACTTAACAAAGATACACAAAACACATTATTTCCATATAACGACAGCGCAACTTTTGTCTACATGCCAATGTCCAACACATGAATATAAATCTTGGACAAAGTTTTAGCCGTCACCAATTTGCACATTTTTGGTGCAGATACCATGAACAATGTGACATGTAGGAGATGATTTAATTTTTCAAAACTTTTGTTTTATCAATTTATATTCATATAAAGAAAATTTATTCTATACATGATATGTATGGAAACAGCCTTTACCGCTATTAATTTTTAGAATAAAAAAAGTGTACGAGGGATTATAGGGCCATTGGCAAAAAGAGGGAGAGAGAATAAGAATTTCTTTATTTTACAGAAAATGGGGATCATTTTGGTATTCAAAATTACCGTAGGGATGGAGTAGGCAAATTGCGCCGAAGAAGTTGAACTTCGAGTAAAGTACAATAATGGTCCCAATATGTTCAATTACAATTCTATTTGTTCCCTTCCGTTCCAAATGAAACAATGTGACCCCCAAGTTTTTAAAAATGACGTCATTTTGGACCCAAATTTAAGGAAAAGTGACTTATTCGGTCTCTTCTATAGCTCTTCAGAAACCTAAAGTGTTCAAAGTAAAGACAAAATACAATATATCATCGTAAAATATTAGTTCTCCCCTCACATATTGGCCAATTGATGCAATTTTCATCTTTTAAAAGTGATTTAGAAACCATAATATTGACCGATCATGTCACTTGCTCATGTTGAACCTTGGGGATCAAGTAGAATTTTTCTTGAAACATTGAGGATTTTTTGTGTAATTCACTCTTTAACTTTTTGAAAAATGGTACATTGTTCCACTCTGATATATCACGTTGGCCTCTAATTTTATAGCTTAAAAAGGTATCTGATTTTATTGCCCACATTATCTGATTTTTCTATCCCATCTTAATAAAAGAAAAAAAAAAAACAAAATAGTACAATTCCATATAAAACTACTATATTTGTTAAAATGAAGTAGAAATAAAGTAGAAATGGTGAAACAACACCAGCCAAATAAATTTCCAAAAAAAAAAAAAAACACCAGCCTAATAATGCATTTGCTTAAGCAGCTAATCTCATCTTGGTTGTATAGATTAACTACTTTTGATACTTTTATTAATTTGCCCTTCTTCTTTTTCCTTTTTGAGCATGCCTTTTTCGTAATTCTTTCATCGCTAGCTACATTACTATTTTAGATTTGCTTACTAAAATCACTAGTTTCAACTGTAACTATTAGAAATTTTATCACATCCGTAACTTCAAATATCTTAGGATTACTCAAATATGCATAAATTAATCATAAAGCTTGGTGGCAAGGAAGAAACCAAATATATCAGTCAACTTGAGTCCCAGTATATTAATTTGGTTAATTGATATAGAAAATTTTATTCATTTTTTTTTTTTTAAATTGTATTCTTTTTATGGATGAAAATCTGAAAATTTCGAACTCATGAAAGAAACATGAAATAACATTCGAATGAATATAGCTCACGAGCAATCTAATAATGTTTTAAGTATCGGCTGACAACTCTTAATTATGTAATGCTTTTATGTAACAACTGAAACAAAGATAGACAGACTTAGCAGTAAGATTAAAATTTGAAGGTATATCAATCTCCACTAAAGCTATATCAGCCATTATAACATCTTATCGATTGTCATTACAAGCAACAAACTCAGAATCAGACATATTGGAGCATCCCAACGAATATAGTGCACAAGCAATCTAATCATATTTTAAGTATATGCGACAACCTTTGTGTAATGCTTTTATATGACGGCTGAAACAGAGGCTAACCGACTTGGCTGAAAGATTAAAGTTTGAAGATATATGGGTCTCCACCAAAGACATATCAGCTATTACATTTTATCAACTATTGCCGACCATTACAATCCACTACGGGCCATTACGAGCATCTAACGTGATATTTGAGTCGAGCAGTTATAAGAAGAGTTCTTAACTCCGATTTCCATAACTGTTATACAATTTTCATTTCACCCAAAACCACAAAAATGTATTTGTCGCCACTACAATAGACGTTACCGTTATTTGAAACTATCAATCCCATAAGCAATGGTTTGGGCTCAGGAAAAGTAAAAGATTATGGACCAGAAACAATTTAAATTCACAAATCATCAGGAGAAAACCGTGTAAATACAAGCAAACCACCACTAGGTTCAAATTTCTATACCGTGTTGCCATAATAAAATTCTAGTTTTCTCGCAGTTATCATGCCTTAAATGAGGTGTAATATTTCACAACCCTCATGGTATAGATGGGTTTATATATATGTGTCAGACTAAAAAGACTATTGCTACCAATCTTACCTTAACGTTACTTAGCTGGGTAGTTCATGTTTTTTATTCGGAAACAAAATCACATTCCTGAGGCAAATCCGAGACGATCCCTAACCCCAAACCAGTATCATTATGACTACTTTTTTTGAAAACGATGTTCAAGCCGCTACAGAAAAACTTCACCTGCACCCAATTGTCGTTTCCTTTAGTAAACTCCATGAAAAACGAGACGCTGACCTGGATCCCGACCATCCCTCGTTTCTGATCCTCTATAATTCTCCTTACGACACTGGTATTGCTATCCACATTTGATATAGACACAGACAACTGTAGAAGTACCTGTGTCCGGCTCTTCTGATCGAGCGAACCAATATTGGTCTCTGCAATGAGGACGGGCTTGGAACCCTGGCCGTGGTTATCGTTTTCGACGTACAACACCCGCACCAGGAAGTCGTTGTAGAATATGCTCGATATACGGTTAGGATTCGAGACTTGTAAGGAGAAATTCCACGCGGCGGTGGCAGTAGTGTTGGAGAAAGGGGTGGCGGAGGCGGCAGTGAGGTGTAAAATGGGGGGTTTGGGGATGAAGGGGGAGATGAGGAGTGCAACGGACACCGAAAAGGCGACAATGAAAGCGACGTAGAAGATTAGTCGGAGGGTTTGGACAAGGCAGCGGCAGAGAAGAGTCGGTGGTTCGGTGGCGGCGTGCGGGAGAGGTGGATCAGGGTGGACGGTGGCGGATCGGCGGTTGTTGTTAGTAGCCATGGGATTGACAGAGGAAGTAGTCTAGTGGTGTGTGATTGTGACTAAGACACTCTCAAAATGGCACATTGTTTTAGTATTAGTGGTTAATGGTAAATTACATAGGCGTGAAGCTTCTAAAACTCATTTAGTTTCAATAATTACACTTATATATCTATGATTTTAGTTAGGACGTTGATTCGTTGATTAAATAATAATTTACCACTTATACTACTAGTAATAATAAGAAATTCGCCGGTCTAACGGTAACAACAATAATAGGTAGCTCATATTTGGACTATAAGACTATATTAAATATAATCTATCACTTGCTACCAAAAAAATGTATTAGTAATTAACAGAGTAGGTATGAGAAAAAAATAATATTTTCGTAATCATTATGTTACGGCTGTTACATTCTAAAATTGTTATACCATTACAGTTATTATAGTCGTCACTATAATTTTAAACGGTACACAACGACATCCATTTGAATCTATATGCATTTGGGTCAGCTTATGCACAACTTCTCCAGCTCTTTTTTTCTGAAAAATGGGTGCAATTTGATGTATTCCATAGAAGGCTGTGTTTGACAAATATAAACTAAAACATAAGGGTAGTCCGTGTAATATTGTTCAAAAAATTAAATATAAATTCTTTAATAGTATACTGTTCCAATCAGACAATTTAAAATGCTATATATTCTTTTCTACTATTAGTAAAAAAAGGACAAATATTACACATCACCCTCGATTACAACTTTGTATGCGTTAGCACAAAGATGGAAGCAAGTGACAACACGCATAAATTGACTTCCTTGGTCATGATCCATTGTGGGGTTTTTTTACTACTTTTTCAAATTTTCTTTTCTTTTTTGTTTACCGAAATTAACATACTTAAAATGTTTATTACAGTTGGATTAACAAAAAAATAAAAAAAGTGTTTAATCCAGTTGTACTTACTAATGTTAGCAACTAAAATAATTACTTGAAATAATTTACTGCTCTTATACATATCTCAATACATGTAAAACGTGAAACTTGAAAAGTACATTAAAAATAATTAAAGGCGGTCACAGTCAGAGGTGAACACAAGGAATTTGAAACAAGGCCATAATTTGATGAGAAAGTAAATTCAGCCACTTGCATATACATTTCTATCATGAGTTTAAATTTAAATTTATTGAAGGTTGTGACTTTAAAGGTTCTTTATTTGGATCAAATTTATAATTAACCGATAATGAATAGGCATAAATGATGGGCTCTAATAATTTTCGGAGAGGAGCCCTGTTTTCTCCATCATCAAATAAAAAAAAAAACCCAATTCACTATGATTAATTAACTTCTTGAGGAAGAAAAAAGAAACTAGCAATGGAAAAAAAAATCTTTTCGTATTATTAACTTCTAAAAGAAGAAAAAAGAAGCTAGTAATGGGAAAAAAATTCTATATTATTATGACCGCGTAGACCGAAGTGGAAAAAAACTAGGGAATTTCGTTCTATGCTAATCATGAGCGTGCACATGGTTGTGGAAAAACACTAGGAAATTTCCATTGTCCAATAATAATTGTTGTCATGAAACTCGATAAAATGACAATAATCTCGAGCAACTGTTAATTTCAGCACATTCACATCATTCTTTCTATAGCTATTTGTCTTTTATGAATAAATAAATAAAATGAGAAAAAAAATTATGTAAATTCAGCCTTTCTATTTTTAAATTTTTTTCTAGAAATACAATAGTGACTTTTCCAAATGAGAATGTTACTATTACCATTTCTCTATTAAAAAATAATTTTTTACCGCCAATATGTAAAATATACACTAACATATTCAAAAATAATTTTAAATTTTTTTTGTATTTATATATTATCAAATTGATTGTGTAGACAATTTTTTTTAGAAAGATTGAAAATAATTAATTTTCATTTTATAAAAAAAATAATTTTTTAAAAAATAAAATTTAAAATTTTAATGAGAAATCCTGGTGGTAATGATCTTAATAAGGAAGTAAAGTCAAAGCAGCAACACCTTGCAATCGCATCAGTCTCTGTGTCCTTAATAAGAGTTCAGAAACGAAATTTTGAAACGGAGGTCGAATATATTTCAAACTAAAATAAAAATTGGAATGAAAATTAATTTTTTTTATTTGAAATAGATTTAATGGAGTTTTGAAATAGGGAAAAATCCGTTAAAATTTTTTCTTTTGATATGGAATTTGAAACGAGAAACTCTCCATATCAAATATCCATTTCAAAATTTTAACAAAAAATAGCTTCAACATCTGTTTCAAAATCCTTCTGAAAAATGTCTGTTTCAAATGTTTTTTTAAAATTATTTTCAATCTTCCGTTTCAAATTCAGTTTAAAAAATGTCCGTGTCAAATTTTGTTTCACAAATTTATTTCAAAAATTTTTAATAATTTGTATGGATTAATATACGTGATAAAAAAAAACTTAAAAGTATTTTTAAGATATTCTGAATCAGGTTTTGGAATGGATCCATTTCAAAATCTATTTCAAATTGAAATAGATACTAGGTCACAAAATTCTTTGCGTATAGTTAACGTTCCTGCTCACACTCTCACAATTTTTTGAACCACAAATCTGACACTCTCACACTCCCGCTCCTGCTTTGCAAACTGGTGATTTAGAACATATATTAAAAATATAACCGTATTAAAAAATATTTTAATTTAAAAAAAAAAATATTATGCAGTAATATAAAATAAAAATAATTAAAAATATTTTTAAAACCATATTAATAATATTTTAAATTATTTAGAAAAGATTATAAAGTAATATACGTAATAAAAATTGTCAAACCAAAATGCAAACCAAAAGGAGAGTGAATTAGTTTTCTATAAAAAATAACAAGTTAAAAATCTTTTCTCTTTTTTTGAAAATATGTTGTGAGATGTATGATGAATAAGCAAGTGATAATAGTAATGAAAAGGCTGAATTAAAGTGCGAGAAATGAGATACGACACCGCGATATATAGTGGTTTGGCAATTGTATTTCCCGACAATGAATCAGTAGGACCCCTACGTCCACCCTTCAAGATTGTATGTCTTGAGTTCCCTTTAGAATGAAATGTAACATTTTGTACCCTAAAGAACCGGTTAGTATTTCGGGTTAGAACCATGACCAAAACCAAATAGTTTGACAAGTACTTCTTGCTACCTAAACCCTTGACCTACCCAAGTTCCTAGTTTAAGCTTGTACTCGCCGAGCACAATACCTCTCAAATTACCCCAAAACTCACTCAATAACAAAACTTGCAAGTTTATAACTTACTTTCAAAGATTACAACAAAATTTTATATTAAGGTTTCACTCAAAATGAACCTTATAAAGTTTATAAAGATATTACAAAAGATGAATAAGTATAGAAACGGAACTTGAGCTTTTGGCTTTTACTTTTGGCTTTTTGAACTTCTCTCACTTGAATGAGTCTTGCTTATTTTTATCAAATGAGAGTTATGAGAGTATATCATCAGATTTGGAGAGATATACACGTTGAGGAGGTTACTTGCTATCTCTTGGAGAATCGGACATAAAGTCATCAAAGTGGAAAGTTGGAAATTACATTGTCTAGAGCTGTCCAACTACCCTGAGTAGGGTGTTCGACCCCTGTCCATTGGCGGGCCACCCATTAAGTACTTGTTGGACATAGGAAAAATACCTTAGAATTTTTTCAACTTTTTGGCTCAAATATCAACCCTAGACATGTTTGTTCGGCGAGTTGTCCGTCGGCTCAAGCCGTCAGACGTGCCGTCGGACAGGCAAAAATTTGTCCATTAAATAGCTTTGAGTCGTAATATTTTGATCCCTTTCACACTTGATATTAAATCGAGTTGAAATGCTTAAATTCAGTATACATTCAATAATAATATTAGTACAACAATAATACAAGAATTGTATAATTTTCACACTTTTGTAATTATCAAAAAATATTTTAATTTAATTTTAAAATTTTGAGGCTATAAACTCCCCTTTTTTTATGATAACAACTTTTATGTGAAGTTTAAATAATTTCTTGTTCAATTAAATGCGTAATGTGATAATGTTTAATTTTATCCAAATTTTACAAAATTTCAAATTACGAGTTATATAGCATGTCGATAAGCGCATATAACAAGTAAATTACGAATGACAAATGAAAATAACATTAGCATATGAAATGACAGCATACTATAACAAACAGTAGTATAGTTCAACAAAGGCCAAAACACACGGCCAAACAAAACAAAACAAAACATGATAACATAAGCATAGTCTAGCATAAACTAAAATAACGATAGTAAGGAGCTAATATATGCTCCCCCGTAGACTAACATCAACTAATAAAATTTGAAAACGAAAACACATAAATACATAAATATCTCCCCAATTGACATCATCAAAAGGAAGAGATTAGTCAAAGTTCTCGGAGACGACATCCTCATCTTCATCGTGAGATGGATCAGGAAACTTAAACTCCTCTATAGGGTCCATGCCATCGGAGTGAAGATACTCATACATAGCATGTTGTCAAGTGGCTAGCTTCTAAAACTCACGACGAGCTTTGCAGCAATCTGTGACCAGCTTGTTCAAAATCTTCTTCAACCAAGAAGTAGAGCTTGCGTCAGGGCAAGATGGGCCCACTTTGTCAGAACTAGCAAAGGGAGGTAAAGGCTGATGACAAAGAGGATAAACGACATGAGCATAAGGAGGAGGAAGAGAACGAGAGACATTTGGTGGTAAAGCGCCATTGACGTTGGTAACAAGAACTCCGTTCCTACGCCAACTAGATGAGCGAGAATCCCAATCAATATGTGCGAGGCAGAAAGATGTAAAGGTAATGCCACTCAAACGTTTTTAATCGATCCGGATAACAGAATATTGAAATGTTTGAAATTCGAGGTATAGAAGACCTAAATTGGCCGCGATACTCATACTTTTATGCATATGAATCACAAAATCACCCGCCACATTGTAAGGTCGGTGGTGTTTGAATGCATATATGTAAAATATTTAGTGGTTCGTTACTGTGCCCTTCAAACTCTTTTGTAGAAAAAGAATTTTGATTAAAGATTAGTGTAAAAGATATTCTTAAAAGTGTAACCGATTCGTTTGCCAATCACACCTATTATCTTTCGGCCTAGTGTTTGGTTCGAAAAGGTCCATAATAATGCAGGCAAATGTAGTGTGATATCGACCCAATCAAAGACTACATCACGGAAAAGCACCAAACCACCATAAAGGTTAAACAAATTTCTAACTTCCTCTTGCGATATCGTGAAATCAATTCCAGCAACGCGGGAAGTAAGACGAATTGATCGGTTATGACAAAATTCGATGTCGAAATTGGCGTAAAATTCATGTACTAGTACTGGGTAATACGTTTCCCTAAACAAGTAAATACAGCCAAAACTGGAACCACTAATGTGGTACATAGAATTATGGTAGGGTTTGGCAGATAATGCAAGAATATCAAGAAAATGAGGCTGAATAACTTTGCGATTAAAGATGCGAGAGTTATACCTTTTTTTGATATTTAAAAGTACAAAAACGAGAATCGAGAGGGGTAGGTTGTGCCTCGGGAAATGGTATGTCCTCGGCTTTAGGATTTGGCAGTTCTAAAACTTCTTTTTAGCGATGATGGCAATGAGTAAGGCACGGTAGAGGATTGTTTACGGTAGCAGCACCAGAAGACGAAACAGCTCCCCGTCCAATCGGATATCAGTGATGTTCAGGTTGAGATTTTTTAACTATTGAAATAATGGTTAAAAAAAGTATGACGTGTAGATGAGAGTGAGTAGATTAAGATTTAAAAGAGGTGATAGAGAAGAAAAGGCCATTTCAGGTATGAATTTTGGGGAAAATCGAAAAATGTGATTTTTGGGTTTGATGGATTTGCGGTAGAAAAAATTGATTTGGATGTGTTATAAGTTTGTAAAAGTGATAAAAATGAAGTTTGAGGAAATATTTTAAAGAAAAAATGAAGAAAAATAGAAAAAATTGATGAAGAAGATAAGGGGATTTCGGTTTTGAGAAGGGGAAATGGAGAAAGTGGGAAAGAAGAAGTGATTTGACAGTTTTGAACAATCCGATGTGTCCGACGGCTTGTTCGACGGGTCGAGTCGACGAACACCCGTCGGGCACGGCAAAATTTGAAAAGTTCAAAAATCAGTTACAAAACTGATTCTCCGCCACTCTGAGCTGACTAGAGGTCGTAAGATAGGATAGGATTTTTATAAAAAAAAAAAAAAA
>MKEJ01000893.1:0-10078 GCA_001753735.1 Embelia ribes
AAATTTATAATATAAAAAAAAATTACCCATAAATTTTATACTCATATATGCCCTGACTTGTCCATGCTTAGTCAGTAATTTATGGTCTCAACATTCATGATCCAGCATGCGGACATGTCATGATAGCATGTACATCGCATATGCATGTATGTACATCGCATATGCATGTATGTCCATCGCACATTAGGAAATATTTTAATATACATGTTTTTTTTATTCTTAGAAAACTCTTAGTCAGAGCTGACTCAGATTGGAGTGGAGGTCAATCTCAATCGCACTACCTCTTCCTTGCCTCTATCAATTAAATATAACAAATTTCGTTTTTTTTTTTTGTGTTAATAATATATTTACAATAATTGTTATATGTATATATATATATGTAGTAACAAGGGTACTTGAAACAGACTGTACATTGGGGCTACATGTTGCTATTAGCACTTGTGCAGTCTTCTACTCTATTCCCCTCCAAAGGAGATTATATTACTTTGCATTAAATTAATAGTCGACATTAAAAGTTTTAGACTCTAAATGTCTGTTCAAAATTTTGAAATTTTAATCTCGATTGTTAATTTTTTATTCAATAACGTGTTTATCGTTTTGCAGCAGCTAAAGAGCCTTTCTGCAAACTAGTTAAGTATGGAGTATTACTCGTTCTCGGAAGTGTAACAGAATGCTTCTAGTCAAAACATAGAAAAATCTTTAACTCTTAGTGAGGAAGTAATATATCAATTGGTTAACGGTGAATAAAAATTTATAAACACAGATTGGTGATACCCACAATACATGGACGATGAAATTATCTAGCTGATACATAATTTCAAATTTTTTTTAGTGGAAGTTAGGAATATACTATAAGCCAAAGAATTTATAATTTCTAGGGACAACCCAAATATAATTAATTAAAGCAAAATGCTAAGCTATAAATACACAAAAAAATAATAGCCAAACAAACATAAGTTGCCCCCTTAAATGAATATGCACAAGCTTTATCATGAAAGATCTCTCGAGAAAAAACTGCAATATTTTAAATTGATTAATGGACTATCTCAAGTCCGAATCCACTAGTTGACATACAAGCCAAATTGTCCAATCAAAGATCACCAACTAAGTTCCACCGCTCTTTTCCTTCGAAAAATAGGAAGTTTTAAGCATTTCTATTTCACAAAAGATTCAAATACAAATTGTGCCAAACCCCCTAACCGAGTAAAAATATAGAATGAAAAAAAAGCACTATAAAGGTGAATTCATCATAAGGTAAAATGACAGCCACCGATCCATTTAAAACATGTCGATATTGTCAGATAATATGAGTCTATTTTATCGAGGCTGGGTTTGATTTAGCTATTTCCTGCATTTAACACAATGTCAATTATGATTCAATCCTTTTTCCTAAATAAAACTTATTTCTTTATCTCTATTAGTTAGTTAAATTTGTAATATGGTTAGGTTGACCACATCCGTATTTTTCAATTCAGAACATATCTTGAAACACACACCATATCAGTCTAAATGATTGATCGATTTAGCTAAATAATTCATGTGGTTTTATATAAGTATATAACAATAGAATCATTCAACCATAGAATCACTTAACCTTCCAAGTTTTATTAAACCAAATGGAGCCCAAAGGAATATTTGGTAGGTGACAAAGCTAAATCCAATGTTAGGTTAAATTGTACTGCTTTGGTTTCATGGATTTGAATATAATATTATAATTTTAAGAATTTAATAATTAGTAAATTCATGCATTAAGATAATCACTACTTTGCAAGTTATTAATCCTTCCGTTCTAGATGGTTCTTACATTAAATCCAAAACAATATTCTAATAACTCATTTTGCATCTCAACATCCAGAAAAAGACCAAAATCTTAGTGAAATGTTAATAATTTAACAAGTAGCCTATTCGGTAAATTTTTACAACTTATTTATTGCTATTATAAGAAAAACACTTTCTAAAATTGGACACCATTTGAAACCAATCAAAGTTGACCAAATCTTTTATAACTAACAAAAATTAATTTACAGTTAATGAGGATACATTACCAATGTTGATAAAATCACCCTATCACTAAGTACCGGAACAAAATAGATCCTCAAATTTGAATATTTTTACTTTACTAAACCAATAACAAATTCGATTCTCATTGCCACCGATACTTTTGGGCATATGAAATATAAGTCCTTCGTAAGCTCTTGGTTTTGATGCTAAATTGTAATAATTATTAAGAGATCGACTCAAATTCTATGCGCAAATGAGATTGTAAAATCGACAGGAGTGTTTTTGAAATATTTTTAGACCAATTTGGAATCAAACAAAGCTGAAAATTGAAAACAGGTTTTGGTGATGGGTCACCATAAACCTACATGGTGATGGAACATGGAAAATTTTTTGTGCGATTTTATTTTATTTATTTTCTATTTAAATTTTATTTCCTCATAATGTGTATTAAGCTATTAGATTATAAAACACTTATAATTATAACTTTCTAACAATAATTGTCAATAAGAATTAATAAGAAAATAAATAAAAATAACTCACAAAAGTATATTGAAAAGTACAAAAGAGAAGAAGAGCGCTCTCTCTCTAACCTCAAAGTTACACAAGAGAAAGAATAAATGATTGAATAGAAATCAAGATTGGAATAACTCTTTTTTACCTTTACAATTTAGGAAAAGATAAAAATATTTTTAATGAGATAATTTCCTAATTAAATTTGGAATAAAAATAATGATATAAATCAAGCGTTACACTTTTATCTCCTGCGATTAACTAGTCAACAGCACTACAACATTTCACGAGAAAATTCATAACTCATTGTAGAAAATTCTAAATTGAGGTCTTTTTGAGCAGTTAGAAAGATAATTCAACGAGTTTTCCAACCATACTAAATTTGATGCCAAAATCTGTCTAAGAACTTTCTAGAAATTCAGCAAAGTTTAGGTCTTCGGTTCACGAAATACATTCAACGAACGAGTGATCACATCGCTCGCTTAATACTTCGTAAAACTTGTTTCTTGACATTTTAAAACTCAAACCAACGTCCAAACATAATACTTTAAATCATATTTCACGAGAATTTTTTTTGACCTTAAATCATCCCACTTAATATCATAAACTTGTAATTAATATAAAAATATGTAATGCCGAAATATAACAAGTTTCATATGTTAAATCGTTATATAAATGACTTAAAAACTCAATTATATGTACATAATTTATACACTTTCATAGCCCAATCAAGTGCTTTGAAAAATTTTCAAAAGTGAAAATCCTAATAAGGTGTGAGACGGAAAAAATAAAAGTTGTATTGTTGGTATATTGTCTCAAACCAAATCCTCGGATATCTAGGTAGTGAGCGCGTAGGAGCGTTTACTGTAATATTGATCTAATTAAAATACAAGTCACGGTTTTTCCATTTATTTCGGCGATGTATTTTCTCTTTTATTATTAGCTTTGTTTCATTATTGTTTTTTCCGTGCTTTTGCACGAATAATTTATTTTATTCCAATTTTATTAGGTACCTATTATCTACAACAATAATCTTTCCTCGTCCTAAACTTTTCTTTACTAAATAAAAATAATATATATATATATATATATGTTTGTGATATTGTTCTTCCGTTAGTAACATATTTTTCCAAAAAAGATTTATCGCTTTATTGATAAACATATTAGTAAAATGACAAATCCTTTAGAACAAAATTGCTCTCTATTGAGGTTCTAGAACATTCATGACATACTTGCTTACGCAAACGATGGTCTTGCAAAAATATTAAATGTCAATATTAAATGTCAATATGTCTTATGTGTAGTTGATAAAGTACGCTAAACCTTATCTCCCTAACTAAACTAGGTGAAAAAAAAACAATGTGCACATTAAATAATATCCACATTTGTCAATTGATTCTCTCTTGGAATTAGTTACAAAATACAATGTGCACATTAAATAATATCCGCACGAGTCAATTGATTATCTCTTAAAATTAGTTACAAAATCCACATTCCAGACCAAAGAAAATAATAAATGGAGCTATATAAATATTTCATCCGTACCAGTCTTATTTTCTTTCACAAAAATTAAAATAAATAAATTAATATTCTTGAAATTCAAAATACTTTTATTATTGTTGCCCAAGGTTTTAAAATTAAAATTAAATTATTTTTTGATAATTATAAAAATATGAAAAATATTTAATTCTTATATTATTGTTGTACTAATATTTTTGTTGAGTATGTATCAAATTTTAGCCCTTCAAACAAATTTAATATCAAGTGTGAAAGGGATCCAAAAGTTACCACTTGAGGCATTTATTTGGACAGATTTGAAGTATATCCAATGGTACATCTGACGGCTAGAGTCGACGAAGAATCCGCTAAACAAATATGTCTGAAGTTAACACTTGAACAAAAAAGTTGGAAAAATTCTAAAGCATTTTTCTTGTGTCTTACGAGTGCCTAACGGATAGCCTGCCGACGGATAGCAGTCGGACACCCTACTCAGGGTAGTCAGACCGCTCAAGACATGGCAATTTTTCAGTTTTCCATTTTGGCTACAAGAGACAAGAAGTAACTTCCTCAACGTGCATATCTCCCCAAATCTGATTATTTACCCTCGTTACTATCAATTGACAAAAAACAATTACTATCATTTGACAAAAACACAAACAAGAATCATTCAAAAGAGAGAGAAGCTCTTAGTCAAAAGCCAAAATCCAAAAGCTCAAACTTCTCTTTCATTTTTGTATAACTTTTGATATCAGAGTAAGGGTTTATTTGAATGAAATTTTTATATTAAACTTTGTTGTAATATTTGGAAGTAGATTATCAACTTCCAATTTCTTTCTTGAGTGAGTTTTGGGTAGTTTGAAAGAAATTGTGCTTGGGTTGTGAGTACAACCTTGAATTAGGAACTTGGGTAGCTCAAGGATTTAAGTCGCAAGTAGTACTCATCAAACCAATTGATTTTTGTTATGGTTAGAATCCGGAAAACTAACCAGTCCTTTAGAGTGTAAAAATTTACATTTCATATTAAAGGGAATTCAAGACGTACAATCTTAAAGACTGGACGTATGGGTCTTACCGATTCATTATCGAAAAAGATTATTGTCGCACTACTATATATCGTAATGTCATATTTATTTCTTGCAATTTATTTTTCCGGTACATTCTTATTATTATCACTTGTTCATACTACATATCTTGTCACACTTTTAAAAAAGGGGCTAAAAGTTTTTACTCGATAATTTTTTAAAAGGGGGGGAGTATTGTTACCCCAAGATTTATGAAAAATATATTTAAATTGATTTTCATGATAACAAAATAATTAAGATGGATAATAAACAAAGTCAAGTCTTTATAGTGGACTAATGTTTTAAATTGAGTTTATGAAGGAAAATAGATGATGAGATTACAAAGTGAAGTGATATGAATACAAATGACCAAATAAGCCAACGAGAATCAAAGATTTGAAATCCAAAAATGAAGATAAATGAGCTAAGAAAGATCGAGAATCAAAATGCGCATTTGAAGACAAAGAGTTAGCCAAAAAGAGTTCAAGAAATATTTGAAATTGATAGAACGGGCTTAGAAATACCCTAGAACCGACCAAGAGAAGAATGAGATTAAAATTGCATAAAAAATCTGGCAAAGGCACAAAACTAGTTGGGAACCCTTTGCAATTCGGCTGGATCAGTACCCAGATCCGACCAACCGGAGGTACACAAGAAAACCAATATAGGTCCAACTGACAACCCCTTGAAGTACGACTAAGGACACCTCTAGGTTTGGCTAGCTAGAGGTACATAAGAATGACGCATATGAAGATTTGAAATTAACACAAATATGGAAACAAATCAAATTGTAACAGTTATATAACCAACAACTTTCAAGACTCCTTCTTTATATAAAGAAGGCTACATTTATTTTAAAAAAAATACACCAAAAAATATCCAAATACATTGAGAAAGAGAATCAATACTTCCAAATCATCATCATTATCATCTTCACTCAAAAGGTTTGATCCATTCAACCTGCATATTCAAGACCTTTGAAGTAACAATCAAAACAATCATTTGAGCGACTTATTTGTATTATTTTGTGAGGATTATTTGTAAGATTGAGAGTCTTTTCATTTCATATTTAAACTCAATCCTGTAAAGTTTTTACCAACCTTGTAAAAGAGTAGTTTGTAAACTCCTAAAGGTAGAATCTGTTTGAGTAGCATCCACAAGCCTACTTGTTACAGTTTGAGTAGAGTTCATAAATCTACTTGGTGATGGTATGTGTAGACCCAACAAATCTACTCGGTGAACGGATTGAGTAGAGCCCCCAAGTCTACTTGGAACCGTTGGATAGCAATTACAAGCTATTCCTTATAAAGTTTCGGTTAGAACCCATGAAGACTAAACATCTTGTAACTTTGAATTGTAAAAGTTATAAAGGAACACAATAAGAGCCTTGAAAACTAGACGTAGCGAATCACATCGATATTTTGCCGAACCAATATAAAAATTGTATATCATATTCTTCTTCCTTACTCTTTCAATTTTTACATTTTATTATTGCTTAGATTATATTGCGTAAGTTTTTGAAAAGAAAAACTTGAGAAGAATTATTTTTAACAAAGTAATTTTTATTGGAAAACCAATTTACCCCCCTTTTGGTTTGCTATTTGGGCTAACAAACAAAAATAACAAGAACTAATGTAGTAAATGTAATTTGTACCTCTAGCAGTGTAAGATATCCCGCCATAGTCTTCCCCTTTCTCCTGGTTGCCATGCCAAGCATCCTGTACAAATAAGCCTATCCACCTACACCTCGCGCCCAATACCTAACCTTGCTCAAATCCAGCAAATATGAGAGATATTTCGCATGGACTTATCCTCTATATTATCCTAAAATAGCTTACAGCCTACCAAAAATAGCAAATACCCTCTAGTTACCTATTTTGCGAGATAAACACCTTATTCACCCTCAATGATAACAACACCGACTTGACCCGCTAGTTTGTTGCTCAACCACTCCATCGTCATACAAAAGCTCTTGGTCTTATTCAATTCATCCTGCACATTCATAACAAGAATACCAAGAGCTTTAGAAATACAATCAAAGAATTGTTGTTCCTCATGTAGCTTCTCACACATCGCCTTTCCACTAACTGGGAGACCCGTAATATGCTTCACATCATTCATCTACTGATATCATCACTCGATAAATGCTAATATAAAACCCGATTTGTGGTCTAATACGACAAGGTGGCAAGTGTGTAGAAACAACTCGCTTTGACTAGATTTCAGACTTCTTCTAATTCTTCCATTTAGAAATTATCCCAGAGTGTGATTGGAATTTCAAAGTCTTTCGATCCTATGAAAAATAAAAGTTAGATATATGTTATTTGCAATCATAAAAATAATTAACAATTATTTTTCTGTGTTACCTCAGGATTCTCCTATAAAAGTTTTACAATCACATGATGCTTGAAACTTGAATACAACCCCAACGCACTAAAATCCTTGGTGGGAAATCCTACCTCTGAAGGTATACAACCACCACTTGTATCATGTGTGGGTAAACCACCGTCACCTCCCTACTCGATTTGTGCACCAATGCCACTTCCATCCTCCGTTTGTGCATCACGTCCACCTCCCTCCTCGATCTGTAAACCATCGCCAACTTTTTCCTCGGTCGACATACTTTCCTCCTCATCCCGCCTTTTTTAGGGGCATAATCTTCTTTTTCCCTCTCACCCGATTTCTCATCACTTCCCCTAGAATCCTTACCATCCTCACCATCTATACCTTCTAATTTACTACCATCCTTTTCAATAGTTTCCTCAACTTGTTCACTACTTTCGTTTTCACTTCCAGTCCTATTATCCCCAGAGTGGGCATCAACTTCTTCATTCTTATCTTCTTCTACAATCTCACTCCTTTTAGTCGGTACTTGTTGTCTCTTCTCCTTGCTTACTTGACCCTACTCTTTCTTGCCTCCTCCATCTCCTTCCTTGCCGATGTAGTAGGCTCTTGGATTTTTAATTTATAAGTCCGTTCATTATCCAATGGCATAGAAAAATTCTTCGTTCTAGTCCTTTTCTTTGAAAAATAATACAATATAAATAGTTACAAGACAATTGATAAGTTGTTATAAGAATGGAATATAAATACAACATATAATCAGTGGAATATAAATCCAAAATCTGAACAATGACATTTGAAAATTTGGCATGCAAATGTCTATTGAGACATATGAAACAAAGGTGATCGAATATTAACATTCGAAATAATAGATGTCGAATGTGTTGCTAAACATTCGAAGTTGTTATAGTCGAATGTAGTGCATTTATAACAGGTTCAAAGGCCTAATATTCAACCATCAAAGTTTTGAATATCTTTTAAAACATTCGACAACCTCATACTCTAATGAAGACATTTGAAAAAGAATTTCTGAATGCAGGCTGGACATTTGCAACTTGTATGGTCGAATGTTGTCCTGAAAACTCTGACATTTTCAAAGTTCTCAGAACCTACATTCAAAACCTGAGATCATGAATGCAGCAGCAGACATTCAAAAGTCTACTTAACAAATGTAGGTCCTCAGAACATTGAAAATGTCAGTGTTATCAAGACTACGTTAAAAACCCGTGAGCACAAATGTAGCTACAGATATGCGATAGTGTGTGTAACAAATGCAGTCTACTGGAAAATAGTTTTTGAATGCACTATATTTGACTCACAGAGTTACGAATGTCTGCCAATACATTTAACTTTGTAAATGAGGAATGTATATATTTGATCAGTTTGTTTTTAAATGTCTTCTACACATTCAATCCTCTTTGCGTCAAATGCAGGTCATTTGGCCATGTACTACATTCATTTACCAGAGTACCTAATGTCTAGTAAGACATGTAAAAGTTAGAATGTTGAATATCATACATTCCAGCCACAGACATGTCAAAGTAGCAATAGATTTGTCGAATGTAATACATTTGTTCGCTTTTATATATAACATGTACAAACCTTAAAATAACTAACGGTTAACAACAAAAAATTCTATTTCATTCAATTTATAACCTGATTCTTTAGATAATTCAAAAAATTCAAGCACATGATAATACACTAAATTTACTTAAAAAAAAGTCATATTTCAATCAATTATAACCTAACTACCTAAATTAGTTTTTATATCATGATAATGCACTAAATTTGAACCCTAAAAGATGAATTATTACAAAATTTCACAATTTAATTGAGGGGAGAGATGAGTGGGTATTACTCGGTGGTTATGTTTTACTATGGCAGTGATAATGGTGGTTGGTTGTATCGCGGTGTGGGTGGCGTGGCGGTGGGGGTGGTAGTAGCAATGCTGTGGCATGCGGCAGGGACCACTGGTGGCAATGGTGTGTAGCAGAGATTGCTGGTGGCAGTGGCGTGCGACGACGGTGGTTGAGCTGCAGTTGCGCAGTATAGAGAGAGGAACTTAGAGAGAAAGGCAGTTAAAAATGAAAAAAAAAATATGCTTTTCATATGAAGGGCAATTATGTAATTTCTTTTTTTTTAAGAGATAATTAATTTGTGGCGTAAATAATATTTTTTGGTGGTGCAAGTAGCAATAATTTAATCAATTTGTAAGTGGTGTCTTTAGCCATTTTCGTCGTATAAATTGAATTTCCCTTTTTATATATTATGATTATAGTTCGAGTAGTGCACGCATCGCGTATGCAAATGTGTTAGTGAATAATAGAAAAAACATAAGCACATTTTGAAAGCAAGCATAGGATTACTACTAAAAATATCCTTGCCGTAGATTTTATAAGCAGATGATTTAATCTTTTACCAAACACCACTTGCCACAATTTTGAATAAAAAAGAAAAGCCAAAAATAGTGTGAAAAGTCAAACCAAAATTAATTATAAATATTTTTAATTAGCGGCGCCACACACATGATGCGTGCGCCATTTTCTATTTGGCTTCTCTAGTATTAATTGTTGCTCTTTCAGGCTATCACATGGTGAAAACTGGAATTAATTCTAACAAAGTAAAATTTAGAAAAATTAGGATAAAAAATAAATTTTAATTTT